>JAJSRV010000040.1:62190-146667 GCA_021527715.1 Neoseiulus cucumeris | reverse complement strand
TTGGGATGAAAACCCACCCAAGGGCGAGGAGGATCATAGTATCATTCTTGATTCATGGATCATTACTAGAGCTTGCAAGTTCAAGCATTAATCATTTTGGAACCTCCCTTAATCAATATGAATTAATGGATATTTGGTTGAATAGTGCCTGATTGTTCCAGTCTTCTACTTTGTTGGGTGAATTTCATCGAAGTGATTGGCCTCCGATCAATTTATCCATGGATTGATGGAAGGTGATTAATGAATAATGCCTGAACTTCCAAGCTCTAATCATTACGGATAACAGCGAGACCACGAAGACTATGTTTGTGTGGGCTCTGATAATCTCTATTAGATTAGTTGCGCTCAGATCAGTTGCGCTCAAATCAACTGCGCTCAGATCAGCTGCGCTCAAATCAATCATGCGCTCAATTCAGCCGTCACGCTATTTCCATCCCTCTAGCTCAGAATGACCTCACAAGAAACCATCTCGTTCGCAAGTTGAACCTAGAACACCTTGTTTCTCGTTCATCCGCCATTCGCTTGGCATTCGTCTTACTCCGACTCGACTATTGAGGCACTTCGACTCATCTACTACGGAATTTTATTTTTTTCAAAAATCAATTCGTTCCCATCCCTTTAGCTCGAGAATGCCTCAGAAAAACTTATTGATATCTGAATTGAATCCAGATCATCTCGTTCCTCGTTCATCCGCCATTTTTAACATTTTCCGCACTTCGACTCGACTGGTGCGGATTTGACTAGTGTGGTCCCGATCACCCGCACTAGTCGGGGTATTCCTGTACAACGACCATCCATCATTACGCGCGAGAGAAAGCTGGAAAACACGGGTGATCAGCTTAAATCCTGTAGATGGCGCGGAAATCATGAGTATTCGAAGGATGTGGTGTCAATACTTCAGAAGGGCGAGGTCACCGTTGAGGTGGAGGAGGCCCAGCTTCACCCTTGAGGATGGAGTAGGGGTCTTCCCACCGTTTGCTCAGTTGACCGGAGTGGCCCAGGGGGACAATTTGTCCCTCCTGTTGTTCACGGTTCTATTGAGTGATTTGCCGACCTACGTCTCCGGAAGGCATGAGCTGGTCTATCCGTTGCTTTTTGCGGACGATCTGATCCTGTACCCGAGGTCTTGTACTGCAGAAAACCTTATCATCATGAACACGAGCAAAACGAAATGGCTAAAAGGCTGTGGTGGACCCAGTCCAGCCGATGATCACTTCAAGGTTGATGGAGAGACTATCGAGAAGATGAAACACTTTTCATATCCCGGGATCGTCCTCTCGCAGCGGGGATTGAACTTCTCCCTCCACGTCGCCGATAAGACGACAGCAGCCTTCGCCTCGATTCCGTGGCCTCAGAGGCTCTCCCTGCAGACGGCTCTCTCGCTCTTCGACTTGAAGATCGCTCGGATAGCCACTTACGGTATACACTTGATCTGGGATTATCTGACCCGTTCGCAACTGGAAGCGCTCGACAAAACAAAGGCGAGCTTCCTCAAACTGGCAATGGGTCTGCACAGATCAACGCAGAACAGACTGGTGTTCATTCTCGCGAACTCACCCACGCTCGTGGAAGATCTGCAGAGGAGACTGAAGCCTCCCATGACACCTGCGTTCAGAGCTCACATCGAGAACCGTGAACAGAAAGCTCCGGAAATAGCCCCGGAGTTCTTCGCAACCCCAGCGATGACGACTGACTGTCGGAACAGATCGAACCGTCATCGACATACCCGGGAGCTTGCCATATGTAGTTTCCACCATCGGATATGCACCGTAAACGGAAGACACGATGCGAACGACAACTGTGAATTCACATTGCATGGCGAAGTATGCCAATTGTATCATTTGTATAGACGTAAATATTCGAAAAAATTCTATTCTATTCTATCGCCAGCTTGTTACAATGTTCACCTGAGACCGGGCTTTTACGAAACGTTTTCAATTCGCCCGGCATTTTCATCGATCGAAGTTCTTCATCTGTCACCAGCTGAGTCGAATTCGTCTGCATTTTATAATGTCTCGATGACCGGAATAATTGAATTGGTATGAAAACATCGACGTCAATTTCCACGGAACTCAATGAGAATGGGAAGGACCACGGGACTATTTCTTTGAAATGTTCACTGTAGTTCTACTGAGTGAGCGGGGAACGAGTTGAGCTGACTTTCCTTCGTTAGCGGCCCAATTAGCCAATTTAATTGGAAGCGGAACCATCAGTATTGATTATCCGAATCGTAGTTCCTCTCCCTAACCAGAACATTGACGTACAAGTTTAGCTCAGCCGAAAACGACAATGCGCTCCGTTTAGAAGTTTGCCGTAGCGTACGGGTTGCTGTGGATTTTCATTGCAAACACTGTGGAAATCGAATAAATGCCAAGGATGGATTCCATGTGATTAATGGAGTTTATGAAGGAGATTCTCAAGGCTCACACTCGCGAAACAGCCGGAGTTTTTGTGAAAATCTCTCTTGGGTCGTCGCTATTCCTGTCTTGAGGAAAAACATGAATGCAATATTGATGACAAAGTGAGAGCGAGAGCTCAGAGAACCGAGGTCATTGTACACTATTCTGACAACTACTTTGAGCGTATGAAAAAATTATCGACTCGGTCCGAACTGGCCGACTCGTTCGGGGTCGGCAGAAATAAGTGTTCGAGTGGGGTAATTCTTAATATAAAGCAGAGTCAGCGGAAAGATTTCAGGATCGAAAGTCGTTCAGTCTACAACCTCCCGACAGCCCAACAGCAGCGACTGCGAGAAGGACATTCGTGAACACATAGGGGTTCGCGAGGTATAGGAGTCAAGGATGTAACCTCACAACCGTGAAGAGACGTAGCGCCCCGCGTTCGATCCCCGAAAACGGCTAAACTCTTCTGATCTTCTGTGATCGCATCTTGAAAATAATAATCACTCAGACAAGGTTGTAAATAATTATCCTTGAATAATCTATCAAAATATGAGTGAATCTGGAAAGCCATCTTTTTACATGTTGCTCACGGTTTCCCAAAGATGGGCGTAGCGAATTTTCGGTGGGGCATGGGGCCGATAACAACACGATCAACAATGTCACTTGAACCCTCACTTACTTCTGAAATGCAATTTCTTGTATTTTTCTCCCCTCTAGCACATTGATTCCCGAACTATGTTACGTGTAGCCCCAGGGGTACGCGTAGTCATTCCTAGGGGTTAGCGATAGAAAGCCCAATTGCCTTATTTCCGAATCTTGGGTCCTGAGATGACCACAATTTCCCGCTCAATGGCAGCCCGTTGAGCTACCAGCCGGAAAAAAGTCATGACCTTCGAACATGATACAATGCGAACAAATCATGAATCAATTGTTCTCATTTGAGAACCCATACCCAAAGGAACACGGTTACATTTTTTTCCCACCAGGATGGATAGTTCCAAAGCAGTTATCAGGGATGGAGATGGGGCGTCCAGTGATCTCACACGAAACTCTGTAGGTGATTAACAGGACGAACAAGGATACACGCGCCAAATGTGAGACACAAGACAAGTGCACATCGTCGTACCAAGAACGTGCATGGACTGATACACCGTCAGTCGGAGAATCAGCTGACCAAGCAGAGAAAAACTACGATTCGAGTTGTGCTCACCCTATACGCAGTCACTTCAAAAGAAAACACACTTTCATCCATTCATCCATTCTTTGAACCTCATAAACCGATCAAAATGAGCGTCGAAGAATTGACGAATAAAGAAAGAGAAAATCATAATTATAACCATGAAATAGAATCGAGCGTGTACCTCGGAAAACGAATTGATTATATAAGCAAGTGAAAGCAAGCAGCTCCTCTTGTCTCTGTTTAATGCTTGATATCAGCTTATGGGTCATTATACTCACACGAACTTTCGATTTTTTCCAAGTGGAAAATTCACCGGGAGAGAGCAGTAACGCGGCGAGTTCCAATTGGAATCCGGAGGAGCAAGGTTGAAATCAATTAAACATATATAAACTCGTTCTCTTCAGTGAGGGAATACTTGACCGACTCTCTTCACTTCGAGACCGGAGGTTGTCGAAGAGGAAGAACAAAATAGGGGAATCTAGATATCTCGGGAGGCGCATCGATTCTAGTGTCCTCCTCTACTGGTCTTAGCATGTGCAATCACGATCAGAAATAGTAGACGAAATCATGGCCTGTAACATCAGCGCCCACACAGAGGGAGCCGATCAGATCTCACGATTCCTTGAAGCTAACAACATTCTCCGTGAAAACCAATACGGCTTCAGGAAGGGCCGTAACTACCGACGGGCGGCCGTGAAGATGGCAAATTCCATTTCAGAGGAAAACGATCTTGGTGGTATCTGTGCAGCCAGCTTCTGTGTTATCGGAGAGATTTTTGATTCGATCAGACGTGTCGAATTCGGAAGACTCGGCTTTCACGAAGAGCCCCGAAAACTGCTTGAATCCGAACTGAAGAACAGAGGACAACGGATCCAGATCAACGGAGGGAACGAGTCGCCTAAACAACGTCTCACATGGGGCACCCCAGGGAAGCGTTCTCGCTCTAATTCTGTTTTCCTCGTTTCCGAACGATCGGTTGACGGATCTCCTGAGCTCCTGAGATCGAATCCTGAGCTCATTCTATTTGCCGACGATCAAACACTCCTCATCTCTCAAAACGATCCTGGAGTTTTGAGCCAAACACCACAAGAGCAATCTCATTGTCAGCAGATGAAGGTCCCCGATCGAGATTTGCCGCCGTTGTTGGCAAACCGGCAAAGGTCGCCCTGGTCCGCAAAAAAGAAGATAGCAGTTGGATGCCGTGCTGTCTTCCAAAATCTCGTGTCGAGAGACCCATCAAAAAGAAGCCGAAACCCGACTGGAGGTCACCCTCGATCATGATTCTCCCGTCGCCTCTTTCACAGCGAGCGTGATCGCAAAAATTTCCGCCCAATTGGGCACTACGATCTCCCGGATTATTAGCGCTGCAATCAATGACGCGTTTCCCCGAATCGCCCAAGCTGTCGCTGCTCTGATTGTTACTCCTGGTTCAGTCAGCGCCGCAGCCAGATCTTTACCCAGGCCAGCTAAGCACTTTGTCTCTCCCATTTTTCGACTTGAATCCACTTCCCGGTGGATTAATCTTCGAAGCGCCTCACTGGATGCTGCGGCCCCAAGTAGCTCAGCTGGATAATGAGTTCGTCCCAAAACGTACTTAAAAGTGATCCCGGCACGGTCACCAGTAATTCACCTGAGACACGGTGCTCCTGGTGCTCGCTTGTCGCCAATGATGCCAAGGGCTCAAGATACACAAAGATGAAAGATCTCCCGGAACATGCAGCTCCACCCGCGCAGCATCTCGTCCATGAGCCAACGCTACGAAGCTCACCTACACGATTGTCCGAGACGGGGAAAACACCAACTACAGCGACGGTTGACTCAAATTCAATGTTTATTCCAAGATGGCTCCCTTTTATGGAAACCCTTTAACTTCGTTATATTCGGTAGCCGAGCGGCAGCTCGGGTGCCACCGCAACACCTCCCCCAGCTCAGCGCTGCTCCGAGTAGCGCTTGGTGGTGGTAGGTTCCACCACAAGTCTTTTTGGTGGATGTCGGCGGCGGCTCGGCACCCGTCTATCCGCATATGATGGGGTTATCGCGGAGGGAGACCATCGTACATGAGAAGGCTCTGGCCGTGGGGAAATCCGTCGCGGAGTTACCGGCAAGGCGCCGAACAAGGCACTGTGTGCGCCGACCTCGGGGTCCTCGTCCGTGTACGGTTCCACGATCGACATCGGCTCACCGTCTCGACTGTCTTCCGTAGCGGAGCTTGTGTCGGACTCGGACGACGGTATCGCCGATTGTTCAAGTTGCAGCACCAGGGAAGCGTCGGGTGTCTCGAGACTCACCGGCAGCGGCCGACTCGCGGCGGTCGGGCTGGTTGGCTCCCGGACGGGGGACAGCGGTAGCGTTAGAGCCAGCTGTAGCCCGAAGTCGTCCCAGGTCTGCGTGTCAGGGGTTTCCACGTCGGCATAGCGAGATTTGAGTTGATTGACATGTCGCCGATGGGTGCTGCCGTCCATCTCAACCTCGTACATCGTCTCGCTGATTCGACCGACGATGACGCCGGTGGTCCATTTCGTCTTATTGTGTCGCTTCACGATGGCAAGACTCGGTCCGCGATGTCGAAGGTGCAGCTTCGGACTCCGTGGTGGCGATCAAAATTTCTCTTCATTCTCGATCTGTATTCGGAAGGCGTGTCCGGCACGACTTCTTCATTGGACATCAGCAGACCCAAGGCCGTTCTTGGTTTGCGTCCGAGGAGAAGTTCCGCGGGAGTCCTGCCGTCCGGACAAGCCGCGCTCGGCGTGTTGCGGTGGGTCGCAAGGAACGTCTGGACTTGTTGGAAGACGCACCCCTGGCCCTCCAACTTCTGCAGCGAACGTTTGAGAGTGTCGACAAATCTCTCCGCCTGTCCGTTGGATTGCGGATGCCCCGGCCGGCGCCGAGTAGATATGTCGAATCTTCTGAGTTTGACAGAATCCAGATCCATGATGTCCCTGCCCTCTCTTTTCGTTTGAAGGAATTTGAACCGTCGTCTGAACAAGGATGCTGGTTGACTGAATAGAGTCTTCAAAGTCGTGATAGTGTTTTCTAATAACTCTGTCTCGGGCTTAGTTGGTAGAAGGTAGGCAACGAATCGGTCGTACTCCTTACGGTTGAACTTCGAGATGATGAATTGCTTCTTTTCATCTTCCGACAACTTCCGTCCGCGTCTATCACCGGCTTGTAGCGATTGATCCACGTCTCGAAGGTGTGATCAGCGTCTGGATCGTAGCTGGACTTTGGGACATGCGTAAACAGCGAATCAATCACTTTTTGCACAGATGTTCGCTCGGACGTTAGAAGTGTTTGGAGGAGTTCCTTTTGTGCAGTCTAAGTTTGGCGGAGAGCTGCCTTCACTGCCTCTTCGATCAGTAGCCTGAAATCCTTCGCTGAGATGGACATTTTCACTGTTTGTTGAGTTCTTTGCTTTCCTGCTCAGATTCTCGTCACGGAGTACTGTACGTACACTGGGATCTGGGCCAGGAAAAATACCTTCGTCGCCACTGTTGTGATGTTGAACTGGAAGAATGTCCGAGACGGGGGAAACATCGACCACAGCTAGGGTTGACTCACATTCAATGTTTATTTCAAGATGGCTGCCTTTTATAGTATACCTTTAACTTCGTTATATTCGGTACATACATATCGCCACCGCAACAGCAACAATGTTTGGTGAGTACTGTCTTGTTCTCTTCGTCATCTTGACAGTGGGCGTTTGGGTGAGGATGCCTCCTTCGATTTTCAAACCTGGCTCCAGAAACCACGCACGTACAAAGCGGCTTTACACACTTCACTTCCGTAAGGCATTGCATCTGTCGGAGACGATTCGAGTTCGAACCGCAGGTCTTCAGCGAATCCAGTGACCAGCGTGCTGGTTTCGGAAACCCTGGTCCCGTCCGAGGAAAAAATTGCTCGTATGGCATTGCTGGTCTGCGATAGATGGGATGAACGGGCTAGCAAGCATCCTTGGATAATTTGGTATGTACCCTGGAAGAAGAATAGGTATGTGGGGAGTGTCGGGAGACAAACCGCACCCCTCTTGCATACTCTACCGGAGTTTGCCACTGTAATTTGCGGCTCCCAAGCAATTATGCTAAACCCGAGCTGAAGCGACACGTCGCAGATTGTGTTGGCAAGATCATCTGCGTACGGTAAAGCGCGCATTTCACATTGTCCCGACACAGATACCATCCTCTCAGCCTGACAACATGGGCTGGTATGCTTCATGACTCGTTTTGAGATCGAGGGTTACGGTGATACACCTTCTGCGACTTCCCTCTGTATAACGAAGTGGGAATTCTTCTTCTTTAGAATTGAGAAGTTATTTCGCTACTGCCCGAAATCATGTAACATTATTCACATGGGATTCCATGAGGAGCAGTACAGGCAATTCTGAACCTCAGTGACAGCTCTGATCAAGAACTTCCGGGCTGATATAATTCAGTTACCGGAACAACCTCGACATTGCTTTTCCAGCGGCTGCGTTTGACCTTTACTTATGGCCACCGGATGCCCAGTTCAGCATCATTATTCTCTGAGCTCGATTCTCGTGGAATCTCTGACAATGAGTCTACCGAATTCGGTTTTGCGCTCTAGATTCGGTTTCCCTCGAAACCAGGTTTTTCTAACCGCGGGTCTGAGGCTGTAGAGATTACCAAGCAAGAGCTGCCATGAACTTTCGAATGTTTCGATGAGGTTATCTTGGAGTGTCTCCTCCAGCTGTAGCACCTCAGCCGTCGGTCGCTCGTGGCGTACAATCACATTTCCAAGAATCCAAGCGCTGTCGAGAGACCGTTCCTTCCCATGTTGCCGGCGGACTTTCTCACAAACGACGAACATCCTTATCTGGTTAAACGATCCGATGAAGGCGCTCCATGGAGCGAAGATATCGTAGTTCGTACATCCGATGTCAGCCGAGACGACAAGGTCGGTCTCCGAAATTGAGGAAGCGAAAAACCGTCGAATATTGATGACATCGGAACGAAACACCCAATCAAGCTGGAATTTGTTTAGTCTTCGACCCGCGGCCGAGACTTTATCGCTATTATCACCAACATCCATTTCGATATAGTAGTATGTCGTAAAATTGCGAAATCGACGACTTTCATTTGTTGCAAAATTATGCGCTACACCACCATTTTCTGACATGATGTTTGTTTGACGCGTCCGATCGTGTCGGAATTCGTATTCTTCAGATATCTCACCGTTTTTCTACCGTCTTACTGCACCGAAATGGGAGTTGGTAGTTCTGGCGATGGAGTTTCTGACCTAGTTCGAGGACCTAATTTTCGGAACTTTCAGTTCTATCGAGCGTTTCGTTCAAAAGTTGTGATGAAAAACGGGGGTGCGCGCATAATTTTGCAAGAGCGTGTAGAAATTTCAAAGGTTTCCCACTGGTCCTCAACAAATAAGAACGAAAAAACTCAAAAAATTGGTCCACATCAGCCCGTCTGCCGGTACATTACAGGAACTCAAAGTTTGGAAAAAGTGCTCCTGGAAGTTGATTTTGGGGAGAAATTGCCTTGCGGAAAACCAATGACCGTCGACAGGTACGAGCACTGCATAGAAAGACGCATGAGTTTGGGTCCTCGAACTTTTTTCGGGCATCGCAGACGCTACTCGGCGGAGAGGACGAAGTGTTGAGCAACTCGAAGGCGCAGGAATACGCAACCACCTGATACGGCCCGTTAATCGCATCGATGACCTCGCGAGTTGAGTGGGTGCTTTGCTCGTGACTTGGGTCACCCAACAAGCTCTGGAAACGCTAGAAGCTCATTCAATGAATTACAGACTTCTCGGACCCGGATTGACGAGAAATCTAACATAAGCCGCTCCAGATCCCAGACAGACTGCCAGAAGGATGACACGCAAAATCGTGAAGCGTTCCACATTTTTTATAGCGACGCGCAGCAATTTGAACGATACCACGTTGTGATATTCCCGGCGTTTGAAGGTCCCTTGGTGTACAGACTAGTCAGAAAATTTACGAGAGAGAGCCGCTTTCGATTGATTATGACATGTGGCGGATCCCCGAAATCTACCGCCTGAATTCCATGTCATGGCTTCTTCTATTTGGTCGACTCATTTTGTACGTTCAACCATTGTCTCTCCTCGCTTGTTTTCCACATGTGTTCACTGAAGGCCTTGGGAAGTGTGTAGTATTCGATCTGGAATCCCAAGATCATCGCGAAACGGAGAGGTAATCGGTGGATATCATCATTAGTTCGCTGTCGCTGCGAGAAACGAAGGAACACTCTGGAAACTCAGGGCATCATCCATTCCTCTTCAAAATTATACATTCTCGAAATTGTGAAATTCAGTTGTTCAGTGATCCGATGTTCAGACGGATACAAAAGCTGTCGCGTCCCTCCGAGAGCGATCTGGCGGGGGCCCCTCGGGGCCGCGAACCCCAGCGATCCCCTGGATCATCGCCCCAAGGAGAGCCAGGAATCCCTAATGCCACGATATCTTCTGATGAACGCGGTGTTCGATTCTGTCTTTGCAAGAAGTTCTTTGTCCTTACGTGCTCCTTGAAAGTTGGCCCGGAGTCGCGAATCGATTGTCTTGCCTATAAGACTCCTTGCTGAGCAACATCACACACCGGCGAACTCGGCAAACTTTGAAGCTTGAGCGACTGAAAGTACAAATATGTTTCTAGGTTTTCACGTACGGTACATCAACCAATTGATGCAGAAAACGGTTGATATAATCGAGGATGAACTGAATTTCTTTCAGTTTTGATTCGATATTCAACAGTGATTGAGCAGTCCTCCTAATTCTTTCTAGTCATACTTGAATACAGTAGAATCCCGATTACCAAAATCAACCCCCGTGTATGTCGCCCCCGATTATATTACTTCTTGTGACCCACCTGACCCACTGTGTAACCCACTGTGTTTCCTCAGTGTGGCCCACTCTTCGGCCCAGTGCGATCCCACATGACACATGAGGCACTTCGCGACTCTGTGCGGTGCTCTCTCGATTATATCAAGTTCGACATCAATTAGTGACATAATCGAGGTTTCACTGTAAATCCGTGAGAATTACCATGTGGTAGGCAACACCGGAATCGGGGATCAGGTGCATAGTACAGCGATCCAAATAGTACGCTGTTTGCTTCGTATCGGGACAAATTATTGTAAATCTGGCGACAAAAGTTGATTGATAGGGGACGTCGGAAAAGGTTCGCACTACGATCACGTAGCAAGCTCAACACACTCTATCTGTCGCCAAAGGTGAAGACTCGCCCTGAACTGTGTTTCGTATACGATAAATCTCACTGGAAAAATCCTCGTCAGTGAAGCCAAAAGAAGCACGCCAAACTCGCTGTGCATTCAACGATGTCGATTAAGGGAGTTTTCTTTGCAATGAACGTCTGCTGATCATCGTCTGCTGCGACTGTTTTCGATATTTGAATTGAAGTGTGGACTGGCACCACATGCTGCGACAGGACCGAAAGTCGGAGAACGATTCTTCAGATTTTTCCAGCTTTCCTCTGAACTGTATCTCTCGGACAGAGAAAAGTGTTGGAAGAGATGTTCCTATCTCTGAAGCCCGGCTCGGCTTTGTTGCCAAAGTTTCGATGTCCTTTTGTATCGAGAACTGTTCCTCCTCGATGCAACACTCGACGAACCGTTGGCTCCACTGGTCGACTTGCAGATCGAGGTCGGATGCGTCAAACGTTCAAGAAGATGTGAAAGTTTCATGGCAGGAAAAATTGCTCCGAACAACCGTCTATCCGTCGTCAAATGGATTCTTTGTGACGGCTCGGGTGCAGATATCTTTCCAAGTGTTCTTGTTTTACAATTCGGATTTGATTCTTCTCGAGAACCACTGAATTCACTTTGAGCAGGTCTGGAGGCCTTCGCGTAACAGCTAAGTTCCGGGAGGAAAAGAACAAAACTTCGTCCGCCGATCAACAAAGTTCCAGAAATATGAGCGTTCGTGATTCGAACAAAACGTGCTACGTGATTCCAGCCGGAGCGAGAGGGAGCTGCTTCTAGCTTGTAACCTCAGTATCCTCGGTTTGAAGTCGTCGACATGATACACATTGATAGAAAACCATCAAAGGGGGTCACCTCTTTTTCTCTCATCGAAATTGAGATGTTCGCCAAGAAAACCATGTTTTCAAGAGAAAATGAAACTATATGCTCACAGGAGGTCGGAGCTACGAGGCCCTGAATGTCGTAACTTGATGATTAAAGGCAACTGTGTGGTCGATCTGCGCGAGACGATGTCGGATATTTTTTGCTTAAAACCAGGCAACATCAAGACGCTGATTCGGCGAAATCATTCGAGCGGCAAAAGCAATGGATGATTTTTTGAAATGCTTCATTGCTCTCACTGATCGTGAGCTACGCGCTCCAAATATTCTCACATATCTCAGTGTGCAGCTGGGTTCTCGAGCTTTCGAAGAATGTCGTACGATTGAACATTTGTCTTTCGCCGAATACCTTCGATTGAAAAGTTGACTTTTGCTCGAACAGTGGCCCTATGCGCAGAGTTATCTCGAAAGTATCTCTCGAAGGCACAGACTGATCGCAATGTCTCTGTTGGAAGTCGGAGGATACTACCTCTCTCTGATCTCTCTGAGCTTTCTTGAAATCGGGTACGGAGCTGATTGAATCAGACCAGCAGAATGAATGCATTCACCCAATATTCCTGAATTTCTCCTAAACACACTGCATTGTTGTCGTCTAGCTGCCCCAGTTAGCTCATTGAGATTCGAGTAAAGCTTACTGACATCCCTTGTTAACGGTCGGAAGACCAGAATCTATCAGCGTCGTTTGTAGATACGTGATCGAGGACACCGGCTCCGATAAGAAAGCATCCACAGAAATCCCTCAGAGTTGACAACTGACACGCCCCGTGACCCGTCAAGCATTTCAGGCGAGCGTGACATGACACAGGCATCTGTCAGCGTCATCGTTTGGCATGATTCTCTCATTCAGCATGATTCTCTCATATGCTCGCTTTCCTTGGACTTTGAGGAATCCCAAACATCTGCTCCTGGCCCGTTGTACGGATTGGTTACTAAAGGCCATCTACTCCGCACTGCCTCTCTCTCTCTCTCTGCCCCTGCACTGTCTCCAATGTTAAAGAGGTCCGTTACGACCAGTCTTATCAGGCGAGCAGAGCAGTTGAAAATACGCCCACTGAAAATAAGTGTCGGGTGGACAACGTCTAATAGAGAATGGCATTGTCCGCGAATGTCGAGTCGCTACTGAAATTGGATCGGAGCGGCTCCTTGGACCTACGCCAAGAGATCCAAAATTTGAGACGGGAAGCGGCGAATTTCGATGGCTTGAATAGAATTCAACTGCCAAGCTCGAGGGAGTTCAGTCTTCAGCTCTTGTCTTTCCATGCCAAGAGAATCCGAGATTGATCCCCTCGACGAAACACTTCATCAAAGCATTTCAAGTGGCGAATCGCACGGTGCGATTCGCACCTTCACGACAAACATTCGCATTGCGTAGTCGGTTGCCGGGTCTATGTCTGATCATTCTCCTTCTGGAGGGCCTGTATTTCATGTTCTTCTGAATCAGTGTGAGTCGCTCGCTCAGATGTACGACAGCTTGTTGCTTTAGCAATCTGGTGATTGATGAGTTCCTTGATTGGGATAAGCGCACAATGTGGGTCTCACAACGGGCTGTCTTCCCTTTTGTCTCCCAAAACTCGACACTCTCGGTAATTATTATATCCTAGAGAGTCTTCGAGTGATTGCTTTACCATGGTCGCTGCGGATGCCGGGATGGACTCGGCTTGAACTCGAGCAGATTCCAGCTTGTAACCTCAGTATCCTCGGTTTGAAGTCGGTAGCTTCTTTAGTCACACAGCGTCGCAGTGCACGCCATCGCTCTCTTGTAAGCGTCGGTTATCAGAAACCATCTCGATTAGACAACATTTCCGAACGCCCGGGACTCGGAAACAGATTTTCAACACCTGATCGGTCCGGAACATGATTCACCGTGTCCGTTTAGTACCGAACATGGTTTGCCAGGCTTGGGGGCGTGTCTGGTTATCCTTTCTAGAGTCGGGCCAGCTCAGAATTCCCGGGCGGAGCCGGGCACATCCTCCAAGGACGGCAAACCATGATCGGAATCATATGAGCCCAGAAAATCACGGCTTTATACCATTCGGGTGCGAAAAATCAATTTCTTGGCCGGCTCAATCCGGAATTACTTTTCGAGTTCTGGGCGCCCGGAAATGTTGTCTTGACGGAAGCAATGCTTGATTAGCTTCTTTTAGAAATCCGATCCGTCTTTTAACGGTCACAAAGGGGAGCACAAGAAGTGGGTTTTCAAAAAGAAATAGGCTCTCTGAACTTGGTTGTGAGAGCAACAAGAACCTTGTCTTCATGTCGTCCGATACCGCGGACGTCCTGTCATCACTTTCGAAGATTGATTCTCGAACCGGTAGTTGGAGAGATCGGGATTCCCAAGCTGCTTCAGAACGCGACTGTCACGCTCGACGAAACCCTCCACACCTTTAGGGGGCAGGGTGTACTTTGAAGACGAGCTCTCAGCTATTCCTCGACCTCCACCGGCGTCGGTGACGGATGAAGGGGAGCCTGTTGCGCACTCTGTTCCTTTAAGCGGAACTGAGCGAGTCTGATCGTCGGCCCGGAGTTCCTTCTCGAAGGGAAACAACGGTGGCGAGTCGATCGACATGGAATTCTTATTCTTCCGGATTCCTGTATTTCTTTGAAGAGGCCAGCGTGACGAACAGCCCACGAATGCGGAACAGGTTCGACAATTGAAGTCAAGCATATGCTTCCACGACTCTTCTGATAGGAACTCAATCTGAAGTATCTGAATCGCATAGGGTGTTCAAGGACTCATCCAGGGATCTGCTCCCTGGGGGACCTCTCCCAGCCCAATTTTTAGCTCGAAAACTTGACGCTTGCATCAACAGAGATAATCCATATACAGAAAGCCAATGTAGTAAATTTGGTTTCATTAAAACGAGGTACTACATATATAACGTCCTGAACCTACAAACCACGTTCAGCAATTACACGGCTATTTTCGTTTCCGACCGTTCGAGCAACATGATTCGAGCAATCCTGCGGAAAAACCGAATGAAAATCGACGACGGTGGGCGGTTCGCCGGTGAGATCGTCATTTACTTCACCACCCGAGCCCGACTACAGAAGGCACTCAAGACCCTGTGCGGCGAATACACGGCGAAAACCAGCCTCTCGAGCAAAGAAAAGAAAGCTGAAGCCATAAGATTCCGGCGTGGAGGCAGATGGCGCTTGGCGAACAGCGATCAGCTCTTCATTAATCCATCACCTTGACAATTACAGGGATTTCATTCATCCAACTCGTCGAAGAGAGGATCCGCAACACGACCACCGCCATAGACCCAATCACCTCACCCCAGGAACTTTCGCTCGTCACCGCATCAAAGCTTTTTAATCTGAGACTCGCGCCGATCGTTAGTTATGGGATCCAGCTCGTCTGGCCTCACCTAAGCTCCCGCGACCTTGAGAAGCTTAACTTTATCTAAGCCTCATTCTTAAAGAGTTCTTGCTCCTCACCATGCTCCGCTTGCCGCCAACCGTCGCGCCGCCCACGAGGCTACTGACAATGACTGACTGTGAGTCCAAATGGTTTTACAAACTCACTGCGATAGACCCGCGCTTCCTGGGCTTGCCCGCTATTACATCACGTCGTTGCAGAGTCGGACGCTACATAAACAGAAACCTCATCATGAGATTCCGTAAACCTCCTCAAGATAGTGAAAAAAAGCCCGGTCGGTTCGAACAAGATCTAGAAACTCACCCATCAGAAACGAGGAGGTCTCATGAGTATTAACAAAAGAAACAGAGCGCGCGTGACGGCGTCTGATTATACAATATTTCCTTCAACCGTCAAGTCGGAATTTCGGCTTTGTGCTCACAACTCTCTGTGCGTCCTTCATCATCTCAGATTCAGATGTTTCTTCGTGCTCAACAAATCTCGAACTCGAAATTCACCGAGCTTCCGCGTCTTTGTGAGAGGGAAAAGCCTCAGCGGGAGTGTGATTACACTACCGTCCCGAGTTGCGCGAAGACGACGAACCAGGCGCTAATTGTCCAAGGAGTCAGGATGGAAAAGACTTCAAAACAATATTCTATGGAATCGTTCATGTGAGCAAGGGTAGCTTACGAGGGACCGTGATTTTGTTCATGTGTTTCTGAAGAGGCGATTCCTCGGCAAATTCATCAAAAATGAGTCTTTTTGGAGCGCTTTGTTGACCAGGAGTTATATCTCGAAGAAGCTCTTCATTACACATAAGAGTCTTCTGTATGAAATGAATGAGAAAAATTTTCGCGGATGAAGAACCTCGCGTACACATGAGAGGTAGATCAAACACAAGGTTCCTTGAACGAGAACTTGATTCTAAGCGACGCTCCTCACGTTCGGTACTCTGGGGTACTTCTCTCTGCAGTGAGTTAATCACATTTCAGATATTTCGAATCCGACAGCAATATCTCCAGGAGAGGGAGCAATCAACTGCCGTCAAGATGGCAACCATGCATCGAGAACATGCGCGGATATTTCGTCTTTGAAAATAGGCTAAATGTACCAGTTATGGACCCCTACCAGTTGTGGACCCCCGCCCCCCGTATTGGACCCGGTCTATGCTGGTCACGGGAATCTGACTCCCTCTACAGTTATGGACCCCCCCCCAGTATTGCACCCGGTCCATAAATGGGAATCAGGGGTCAGGGAGACCGGGTCCAATATTGGGGGATCCAAAACTGGTCAGGGGGTCTATACCTGGTAAATTTACCCTGGAAGATTTGTTCCGGATGAAAAACGAAAACCAGGAAGTCTGATTCGGACATTTCATGCTCAACGAACTGGTCGGCAACGGTCTGCAGTGGGGCTCATAGAGCAGATGTTCCTCGGGAGAAAGGGGGAAGAATGCATCGCGTGGGATGAATGAAGGGAGTGGGGTGGGGAGGAACGTTAGCGGCATACATACCGTATCCTATGAAATAGCGCAGTCCGAAAGGAGCGTCCTAGCAGAATCTTGACGTCTCTAGCCGCGAATGCAGGAGCAAACCTTCCTTGAACATCCAGTTCACGGATGAAGTCGACGAGTACATGGTCACCGTCAAGGTGGTTTTACAGAACTTTGGCTGAAACGAATAAACCCATTGATTTATTTTCATCATCGACAGATGTCAGTTTGTCGCAACTGAAAGCAAACGCGCCGAACAGCAGATTCGTAACTCGTTTACAACTCCTCGCTTTCCGATATCACATATCAATTCATGATGAGGACGCCTCCCTCATCGGTGGAGAAAGAAGAACCGAATCCATGCACAAGTCGTTCATCTGCGAGAACAATGCTTTTGCGTAAATAATAAAAGAGGGTGATAACGCCCAGAAAAATCGGTCGACCATTGTTTGCGAGTCGCATCGTCTCGCGCGGACGAGAACATCCCCCCAAGAACGACCGTAACAACAGGAGAACGTGTTTGTAGCTCGAGCCTTTCAGCAGGATAATTCCATCAGAACTCACGATTCGCACAAAGGAAGTGTTAGCCTACGGCAAATCTCCCGTAGCGGATCCGAGAGCCAAACTTGGGAAGTTGTCGCGAGTTGGACATGAAAATTAAAGAACATTTCGGCTTCGAAAGAAGCTCAAACAATTCTAAAACTTCCAGACAACGTTCCATACTTCCAACGAATGCACCATATCCACGGCTCTGATGCAACGATGACGCCAAGCGTTCAATTATGAAGTTTTCTCAACAACTCAGCATAATCAACTCCTGGCCAAAACGACGCGACGATGGCGATGAGCAAAATCCACATGCAATCTAGATCTTTTTGAAATACCTCAAAATATCAGGAATGAGCTGCCCGTCACAGCGAATCTTCGAATGATAGGACTTGTCATAACTCGGCTCATAACTTGAAGTTTAGCGGCCGCCACGGCCCTGGAGACTATATTGAGTAGGGCGAGGCTTACCTGAGGTCTCAGTTCTCACAACTCTTTTCTCACATCTTGATCAAATAATGCGAACTGAAGAAAAAAAAAACTGAATGAGGGAATCAATCGAAGACTTCTGGAAAACTCGGTCGGATGACGCTCTTCAAGGTCTGAACGAGAAGGGAAGGCTGAAGCAGTGTCATTTGTCACACGTTTTGTGCAGTCTCTCCGTCACGACGAGCGGCGACTGTCTGCGAGGAAATGTCCAAAAGGGAGAACGTAGTCGCTGATTCCCTTTTCCAGCATCGCCTTCGCTGGGGTCAGCGACTGCAAAGCTTGTCTGATCAAAAGTACGTATCATGGTGAGATCTCGATTTGACTGACAGGTCTCTGATCCGGCTTGTCACAATCCTCGTTCTTATAGCCGAATCTCGGTCTGTCGAGTGATCTGGCTCCGTCAAGAGTGCGCGGAAAACTAATCCCGAGCATCAAGCTCATGAAGCGATTCCTGTGAGTGATACAGCGTTGGATATCACTCGACTTTATCATTGAACGAATCACCGAATCGGAACGTTCGGATGAGTGCTCCTTAATATAAAACACCTCTGCATTCGGAGGCCGAGGAACTCACTTCGAGAAGATATCGGGAATAGTGTATCCTCCCTTTGACATGGAGAGTGGCCGTTTCTTTGTATACTCTAACGCCAGCCGGCCGGACTCGGGCCGGAACTGGGCTGGGGCATGAACGACACTGTTTTTCGATTTTCAAGAATAGATGGTAGGCAGAGCGAAAAAAACTGTCCCAAGTTCATCTGATACAGTATCCGAACGATTCTCTGAAGCTTGGGACCGTTCGGGTTGAGGCAGCCTGTCATCTAACACATTGCGCATGCTGAGCCAGAAAAAGAATTTGGGCCGCAGTAGGAGATCTTGACAAACCTCTTCCAGGGTGCTCTGATTGAGAATGGAGAGCTGGGCTCATAGTGAACACTTCAGGATTAGAGCTTCAGAGAATCTGTTAGATACTATGTCTGATCATCGTGAAAACCGTTTTCCCGCAGTAACTTCTGCGGAACAAGGCCTATTTGGTCTCATTGAGTCCCGGCACTCATCCCTTAACAGCGGCGTCGAATATCCAGATCATTAATCCAGGATTGGAAAGATTTACGTCCCGTGAAGCCTAAAAACTTCAGTTTTCTTCAATTTTGGACCCTTCTCAGAAAAAAACCGCAAGCCCATTCGGGGCGACTATCTGTGGGGCTGAACATCAATCACCACAGACTACAAAGCGGGCACCATCTCGTCTGGATCTGGGTGTTACAGTTCGCGACCTTCCCTTGTTAGCAGCTCCTTGAGAGCACTGTGATCGGTACACAACGTGAACTTCTGTCCCTCAAAAAACTCTTGAGGGACAGAAGACCACTCCGCTTTAGTGCTCAGTGGCGTAGCTGGAGGAGGGCAAGAGGGGGCTCGAGCACAGGGCGCAGAGCAGAGGGACGTCAGATCGGGCTTGAACTTCCAACCATGTATGTAAACACTTCACCAGCCCGATCGTTTGAGCGCAACTTCAGCCTAACGGAAGAGCGCAAAGCGTAGAAGCGTTAACTGCTAACATGATTTCATCATGTCTGCACCGGGTTGGGGGCGGATTCTTACCGGTCTGCCCGGGGACCGTTGCACCTGGCTACGCCACTGTTCGTGCTAGTCGCGCTCCCACCGTATGGCTTCGTTTTCCCGGCGCTGCTACGGGTGTCTACCATGACTGATTGATGCAAGGGCAGTCTCTTGCTTGTAGGCATTCAGTCGCGCCGCTTCACTTGACAATCGCTCCTTCGCGAAACCGGTTGTTATATCTTCGCTGCTCGAAAGACTCTAATTGTGAATTCTTCGGGCAGCTTCATCAGAATCATCCCCGCTGAAAGTCGGACCCTCACCTCACTATTGATTGCTCTCAGTTGTTGAGCTGCCGTGACCTTCCGATTGATGTAGGACTCCATAGCTGATCCCGAATCTCCTTTCCGGAAGTTACATCACGGATCGAGGAGAATGAGTGAGATTCAATGCCCGATATTATAGCTCCTCGAGCGCGTTCGTTTTGTCGGGCATCGCTCTTCGAGCCTTCCACATATTCCCAAAGGTCACAATTAAAAAGGTGGGCTTCCATGGCGAAGCGCCAATCCATGTTGTTGGAAGCGCCTTCTAACTTCTCAAATGCGTACGGGACACAAATAGTCAAGACAGAATCCTTTGGATCTTTAGGTATCGGTGGTTGTATGAACTGAAGTGGTGGTCCGACTTGTCCTCCGGTGGATCGTTCAACCGTCTTCTTCCTCATTGAGGGTATCATCGGAACGTCCTCGCCATCACCTCTACTTGGGGGCATCGGGGCCTTCTCCTTCTGTGAGTCATCATTACCTCTACTTCGAACCGTTCTCTTCTTCCCTCTTGCCATGGCCGATATTTACACCAACTGCGCGTGAACTTGGTTCCGTTCAGTGTTCCGTAGTCCCTGGGCCCATTACCTGTTGAAGCTACAGACGGAGACACACGACCAGGATGACCGAGCGAAATATTCAGAACAAGTTCTATTCCCTCATCACTCGATCTTATATAGTACCTTCATTACAACGAAGTTCAAGCGATGCGCTTGCGCGTAGACTCAATGTCAACAATAATTAATTGTACGTGCACTTTATTGAACAAAAGGATTGAATAATGAAGGGTAACTAGTTACATAGAATAATCATCACAGTTTTGTTTTCGACCGTCGCTCTCGCTGAATACTGAATTTCGTGTGGACGGCTTGTGCGTGTGATGAAGAAGAGTCTGCAGATATCCAGATTACTGACCTTCTTTGAGAGAATCCTGGCGTCGTTGTCAGCCATTGGATCACAGATCTTCGGCAGATTGATGGAGTGTTTTAGTGGAGAGCATCTCGCCTCCACTCTGCGGATGAAGTTTCTCTGCACTTTCTCGAGTTTCACCATGAGCCCCTTCGGATGGAGAAACCAGACAGGAGAGGCATTCATGAGTGCAGGAATTACGATTGAACGGTAAAGGTCCAGATAGGGCTTCGAGTTCTCAATATTGAAGCAACGCAGGATGTAGTTGATTTTGAAAGAGGCTGCTCTTGCAACCGAGTGAACATCTTCTTAGCCGCTCCCCAACTTTCACTCCAAAATGCCTCCCTGACAGGTATTTAGCGGCACAGCTCCTCCGACACCAAATGAATGGAGCGATTCGATGAGTCTCTGATGAGGCGAACAATTGTTGATTTTCAGCATTAGTCATGATGTGATGAACAATTATGGATTCCTTAACTTCACACGGCACGACAGTTAGAGAAAAAGGTCTCTTACTGTCCACATTCGACCTTTTACCCCCTCTTATGCATGGGAGCAACGATTGACTCACGGAAGAGCTCGTGGACGACCCCTGTTTGCATCGATTTGTTGAAAATGATTGAAAGGGACATGTTTATCCCCGTCTTTATCCTCTCGAAGAATCCTGCGGGGGAACCATTTCCTCGGTGAAGGTGGCGCTGTTGAGCAGGGATCTGTTCTATTTATAGTGAGTGAGTGTTCAACTTTTCAGACGCCGTGTCGTCGCGGATTGTGGTTCCGCTCATGAAGCCAAGTATCGTACTTTTTTGAGCCTCCAGATAGAAGTTCTTAAACGCGGCAGAAACTCTTCCACATTCTTGTGATGAAGGGGCGTCTCTTTTCAGATTTTCAAACTCTTCAGAGCTAGGTCAGGTACTGCAGTCCGAAGAGCGTGTTCAGGATTGGAAGTTTTTGCCTTGAGAAACTTCTTATTGCTCACGAATGTCTTACTCCACTGGGATTTCATTCCCATGGGACGCTGTTATCCAACCCGTCGAATTACTTCTAACTTTGTCTGCATATCTGACGACATTTGATTGCGACCGAAATAGTGTCACCAGCCGATATCCGAAGCTTCATATGCATTCATATTTCGCTCTACCTCCGCGATGATTCCCTCAGGGACTATTTAGGGAAAAGTAGAGTCTCGTTGGCAAGCGAACTCGAATCCCATATCGATGTTATACTTGTATATGTAGTTCTCATCTAAACCTGCTTTTCGATGCATGTGGAATTATGGAAGCGTGTTATCCATGGAATTCGTTGACATCGTAGGGCGTGAGTGCCATACTATCATTGGTTACCTTCAGGTAATGTGGGTCGTATTCCGAAGCGAGGTTCAAATGAAAAGTGTGATCAATAGGTGACGGCGGATTTCAGCACTGACCGTAGTTTTTCTCACACATACTCCCTCCGTCCCATAATAGTAGTAACATTTGAGCTCAAAACTTTGTCCCGAATTAGTAGTTACATTTGCCGATTTTCACTTTTCCCTCGTTTTCTTCCTCAAAAAAATGATAACTGAAATGATTAGATCGAAACACAGGCTACTCGATGCTGGAGAAGAATGAAGAGAACGAAATTCATTTGCTACATTAATTACAACGTTCTTGTGAGAATTCTCGTTTCCTGGCATTGTCGGAGCGCTTCAAAAGCAATTGAAGAACTCTCTTACGATCCTGATCACTGAGTTCGGTTTTTCTCTTCGGAGCTTCTGGAACGGATGACATCTTGCTCTTCCAGAGTATGAACCGCGAAAAAGTCTCCTTCTATGAGTCACCGATGTGAATGTACTAAATGTGACTACTGATTCGGAACAAAGAGATGCATTTTTTCGAATGCGGAAATGTGTCGAGATATTCGCGTTCCTATGATACGTTCTAGCTATCGCATGATCTTCTCATTTCGATTGTGGATGCTCTTCTTCGTAGTTTTCACGATCATGACTCAAAGATTGAGTCCTCATTGGCACGTCCTCAAGGAAACTTGAGGACGTCAAGTTTCCTTAATTTCGACTCTCAACTTTAAATGTTACCACTATTATGGGACGGAGGGAGTACTTTTTAAGCATCGTATGCAGTCAGGCACAAGTGACACAACCTGAAAATCATCCAAAATCAACTACGAGATCTTTCAAATTCATTCGCCGTTACACCATACTGGAGTCCACAAATGTAAAACGAATTGGAAGTTTCGTCTCCACAAAGAGAGAACGGCTCTGTTTCCAGTCGAGCCTCATCCTTCACGTTGTCCTCACGTCAGACCTCACCTCAGCCGTTTTGAACGGCGCCCTCGATGGATCCCGCCGCGGAATTCCTCTCACAGGATGTCGCCGCGGAATTCCTCTCACTTTTCCAGAACTCAATCACATTGTGCGACGGAATGACACTCATTTCCGTAGTGATGAAGTCAAGCGGAGAAGTACATACTTGAAGGACGCGAAGAACGCTCGCGCAGATAATCGTCCGAAGAGCAATGAATGGGAAATTCACCAATTTCCTGTTGCGAGCGAGAATAGCTCTTCATCGCTAGAATCACTGAGAGCGGCAAACGGGAGGTAAAACGTTTCAGGATCGGACTCTTCAATAATTCTCTTCGATAGACTTGTGTCGGCGGGCTCATCAACGGCAACGCTTCTCAAAGGAGTGTGTTTCGTAGATTGGATCTAGGCTCCCGTTTTGATAGTGTACGTCCGATTTCGAGGGCACGTCGCGTACAACCCTATCACCGCGGTCGCCCGCCCAAACGTTCGAGGTGCGAAACGGGGAATCCTCTGAACTAATATGGAGCAATCCGAGCGTAACCCGAATCGGCCAGTCTGAATAACCTTTGGTCCGAAACACCAGCGGGCAAATCCGATTAATTAAGGCCGTCTAGGACCAAAAGAGGTTGAACACCGCTAATGTAACAGATTCATTTGGAGTTGGACGGAGAATGGGAGCAAGCCAACTTGTCCCCACGTTCGTGTTCCACCTGATTGAGAACGAAGCGAACGATTCAGTAATGTGAGGTACTTTACCCCGTAGCCTTGCGAACCGAGTGCAAGAAATTAGTCGCGTTCGCGATCGTGATCCTGAAAACGCCCGATCGGCCTGCATCGCCTAGACCAGATGTAGGCCTTGTTTGCTCTAATCCCGCGTTCGGTCGGCCTCCCTATATAATAGCATCGGAATCGGTGATGATCAAACGAACACATAACCTATAGCTAAATACGCACAATCCCCGTTGCTGTGATATACGATGCGTATGAAATCGATCGTGCTGTGCTGATCATAGCTCACACCCAGAGCTAATCCAGTGCCAAAGGCAGACCGACGAGAACCGCACATCGTTGAATAATATTTATTATCATCAAATCTGATTTACGAATGGCTTGTCGTGATTGAGTACACACCCTCGTCGAGCGGGGCAGTCCCGTTCGGCCACAAATCTGTTCCCACACCAAACGCGAGCCACACATCCGAACATGCTTCTATTAGTTACAAAAAGGTGAGCTTTTGGACGAATCGGAAGCATTTCGATGTTGGCGTACTTCTTGCGTCGCGTGACGATCGAGTTCTCACCAAGTTTTCATTGAATCTCACCGAAACGACTATCGAATTGTAGTGGAGCTTCAGTTGGGCTCGAACCAAATCCCAACAAAAGCTCAAAGCTCGAGTCTCCATCAAAAATGAGACGTTTTCTTCCTAGATTGACTCTGTTATGCTGTTGGCTAGTCGGTGTCTCCGGATTGGCATCGGATTTGCTCAACGATAAAAGTATGTTGAATTTCACAGTTACGAAATCGCATAATATGAATCCGTGGCTTGAAAGGATCACGTATTAACCTCTGAACCTTCTTTGCATAAAGACTCATATGTATCGAGGAATGACAATGTACGGGCTGCGAAGTATAAGGTGACTGCAAGATCTGGTGTCTTCATCTGGAAGATCGCCCGGGAAGTGAACGATCTGCATTTGATCTCGAGCTTTTCAAATTCCGTAGATCGGAGCTGCGACCTCGTTGGGCTTTCCGTGAAAAACTCAGGAATTTCAGCTGGAAATCCCTCCGATTGATCTGGTTTCGCGTTTCCTCGATGCTATTAGAGAACATGATCGATAGTGGTGACGCATTCCAGTTTGTGGATCAACTATGGCACCTCGAATCGTCAGCGGACAAGAGGGAAAAGACGGCGAGTTCCCGTGGATTGTGAACCTTCATTCGACGACGCCGGATGGCATCGTTCGCTGCGCAGGGTCTCTGATTACGTCACGTCACGTCTTGACGGCGGGGCATTGTCTTGAAAAGTAAGGATTTGGAAACTTTGCCCGGTTCTCGAACAAGTTTTTCACGTTGTGAGCACTCGATTCGAAGAGAAATCAGATATAGGCATTCTGTCAGATGACTGACGCGAGACACGTTCATTTAAGGGATGTGTCGAAAATAATCGTTTCGTACGGAGCGACCAAACTCTCAGAGGCTCAAGAGATTCCGGTGAAGTCTTTGATCAGGTTGGACATCATAGACTCGAAAAGCTGGAGTTCATATGAAGTTATTGACGCTGCTCGAGTTGAAGCTTCCGAACGCATGAAAACTAATCCTCGATTCATTGAAGTGACAATTTCGGTTTTTTTCTTTGTTGGTTTCGATTCGCTCCAGACACAAGCAATTTGACACGGAAACCCTCGCAAACGACATCATGGTTCTGTTGTTAGCAGATGATCTCCAGTTCAACCAATTCGTGAGACCTATCTGCTTTCCTACGCCTCGCCTTAATCCTGCCAAGATGGCAGGTATGAAAGCGACAGTTGCTGGTTGGGGCACTCTTCATGACCCTGCTGAGAAGGAGAAGGACCCGTCATTTAGTGAGTGCAACTGCCGGCTCAGCTACTTTCTCAATAAGCTCGAATCTCCGGGATTTGTTCATCTTAGAATGGTGGTTTCAGCCCACTTCTGAAAGGCAGGAGCTTGAGATGAAGGCGTAGTCGGGCAGGCACGAATGATTCTCTTGCAGCTTGAACGGCAGCTCAAGAGAGACAATGACATTCTTTCTGCATCGAAATTTTCCAGATATACACACCGAGCAGATGATGCGAACAAGCCTCACAGTTCTCAATGACACGAGATGCGCACAACTTTCTGAAGAAAGTGCAGGGAAGAACCTCTTCATCAGCCAGCAGCAAGTTTGTACTTTCGAACACGGCACAGACACCTGCGTGGCAAGTATTCTGAGCTCGAGCGTTACCATATTATTCTACAAGGACGGACCTATGACCTATCGAGGACCACGGAAACGCTTCTCCATCCTCTTATGACTGATGTCTTCATTGGTATTTTTCAGGGTGATTCTGGAGGACCGCTCTTCATTCGCATAAAGTCTCGGTTTTACCAAATAGGAATCGTCTCTGGAGGTCAAGAATGCGCCGGTGCTCATCCAGGAGTCTACGCGAACGTTTATTATTACATCCAGTGGATTATGAGGGTAGTCAATTCATTGGGATGATCGATCCTACGCCTATTGACCGCTCACGGGCGTCGAGGATAGTTTTTTGAAATACGGTATCTTACAATAAATTGAAAACTCGCGGCGATTTCCTCAGCGAGAAATCCCATGAGTGTTGATTTTTTCTCTTCCCACAATCGACATTCAACGAACCGCTTCCCAACAGGCCATCGAGGGATTGTTCAAGTGATCGGAGAGTGTAATCAGCGAAAGGTACTTTCGGAACTCAAGACTGAACTGAGGAGAACAGAAGAATACGTTTCTTTCAGGGATAACGAAACAATTTATTCACTTGTGTTTCATCGATAGGATTTTGAAAACTCCACTGTAAGCTGGGATGAGGCGCTCCGCGGCTCGCATCCATCTAAGATTCTAAGGCATCGGCACAAAATCGTTGGTTCAAAGACGAAATCCACGGATTATCGAGATCAAGATGAAAACCATTTCATTCGCCACATTCTTACATAATATGTTCACGACAAAAGTTCACATTGAGATCATGCTTTCGGGCCGAGCAGGATTTAAAGCGGCGGTCTACTTAAAATGTTGCGCATTCAGGACAACCAGCGTCTACAAGCCGCTGTTTTTCTGGTTTTCAAAGTTCTGACAGTATGAGCCTCGGCGGCGATAGCGCTGAACTGGAGGAAGAAATTTTCCCAATCACTCCGCTTCCATTGACGAGCTTTCAGTGTAGTTGAGCTTGGGCCGACTCTCGAATAGTACGATGATTCCGATTTTCGACACAATGTCATCGAACGTCCATCGAAAGCCATTTTCGCAGAGAGAATCTTCTGTCTGCACTTTGTTTTGATACTCTGGCCGTTGTGCTCACCTCTATTCGAAGTTCTCGTGGATCTTCTTTCCGGATTGTGAATCATGCTTGTACCACTCTCGACCCAATCGTCTTCGGTATTGACCTCAGCGATATATCTCGAAACGGAGAAGTGGAGCTTCGTAGATTTGCTCTCGTCCGTCGCCATCGGAGTGTCACCTCCCCTTTCCGTCGACGAGGAGCTTATCTGCGGCAGAGCTTCCAACTGCAGTGCACCCGTGAGTCGTGTGTTCTTCTCTCCGTAGTTGAGGGAAGCCGATCGTTGCCTCAAATTGTATCGCCGGCCACCCTCGTCTGAGCAATTTGATGGGGTGTCTGAAGGCGACTTTCGCACAGATTTTTTTTTTCTTGACGATCCCCCAGATCCCTCCTACTCGGCGTCCCTCGTCTGAGCGTCGTGGAACGTGAGTCCGCCCTCGATTTCCACATCGAGTTCATCTCTTGACTGGAAGTACGTGCAGGTGGAGGCCACATCGTTGTTCACACTATCATCAGCATTGCGCGCAGGTGGTTCTGGCAGATCTCTTCTCTGCTCAGGGGTCAGGTCGAGACGCTCGAGTCTTACAACGACTGCTCTCGGAGAACAGTTTCCGGAATCACCTGCTGGAGATAAGATACAGGGTGAGCGACATCTCGAACAAGCCCTTAGATGTCTTTGCTTAGTGCCAAGGTGCGCGGAGTATTTCTCTTCGTCTTCTGGAGAATAACTTTGAGTAATTCCAGTCTCACGAGCGGCGAGCTCGTATAGTGTTCGATACTGAAGTTTCGTATGCGGTCACTTTCCAAGTCCCTGAAAATCTGGGCCTCGAAAATGGATATCCGGCCATCTCTCATTGAGTTCATTTTCGTATCACCCTCTCTCGGGTCACTTTTACTTGCTGCATGCTGCGGCAGTGAACTTCAGCATTCACTCCGGAAACGGAATCATCGAGAAACTGATCGTTATTGCCAACTTGCTCATCAAATCAGTCGCTCAAACAGTCAGATGACACTTGAAAATTATTGTGATGACGATGAAGAAGTTGCTTGTGGCGATTAGTCGGCCGGTCGCGTCAAAAGTATGAAAGCTGAGAAAGTTTATTGAATAAATCCGTCTTTTGGATCGACTGATTCTGGATAGTTATTGAGAAGTTTCGAGACGGAGGAGTTGAGCTTTGCAGATGCGTCGTCAAAAGTGGGACAGTGTGTTCCTTCGGCGATTCTGAATGTTGAGATATTATTGGCTTGGTGGAGTCATCTCCAGCTGCTTGTCCGTGGAAGTGAATATCAATGGTGATGATTGATGATGAATCAACTACACTAATCCGCTGTCGAGTGATCTGATTTTGAGGAATGACTACAGAAGTTCGTGTTCTAGCTTCTCGGGACTTCAGAAAATTATTGACGCGTAGTATCAATACGCCTTCTCAGATCTTCAACCCAAGAGAATAGGAATAGTTGCCGAACATTCGGCTTCTTTCAGATCTGGAATGATCTGCGGTATACATATAACGCTGCCTCGACGACCGCCACGTCAGGATTCGAGAAGCAGAAGCGATACTTGTTTCATGAGTGCTGACTCTGTTGAATGGAAAACTCCAGAGAGTGCTCTTGTTTTGGACGCTCGTCAGACAAACCGCGTGACTAAAAAGGGTTCTCCAAAGTATGGAAGAGAGCTGGCGTCAAGTCGGTCGAGAGAACCGTGACCTCGCTCCTCAAGGGATTTGCTACTATCGTTGAAAGCCATAGTCTTTGACGGGAGCTTTTCTCGGACGAGGATCTCTAAGCAACCAGGGTGCTGATTTCCTAGATTCTCAAGTATGTTTCTAAGATAATGTATGGGAGAGATATGTATTTCCAGACGCTTTTAACCTCTCATTGATTTCGGCGAGATTCCTCGAACGTGAGAACGAAGCTGCCGGAGGTCTCGCTGTGGCACTTACCGCTCGTTGAGGGATCGTTGGGGCTCGATTGCTGCTCTGCGGAGTCTTCCAAATCGTCCATGTCCTCCAATTCTTGAGTCAAGTCACAAATCGTACGGAAGAGATTGAGCTCATCTGAAACCGGACACGAGTCACGAGAATTCGAAAGTCAGAAACGAGCATGTCGGAGCTTTCGGATACTTCTTAACATGCTCTCGCGAATCCTGGACATACCGAAGCCTGGTTCAATCAAATCATCGAAATCCATTGTTTGGCTCCGAAAGAATTCACAACAAAGAAAGGAACTCGCGGTCGGAACACGTTGAACCAATTGATGAATGTATGGCTTGCGCTCAGGAATGATACACAAGAAACACTTTTGGTCCTCAACAGATTAAGAAACGATCTTCACCGCCGCGGCAGCATTTCTAAGCAGAGCTGCACCTCGAGAAATGAGCTAATGATGGAGGGCAGTATTCTCGCGCCGCTGACGAGCGCGTCTCGAGATTCTGCGGCGATTTATTGAGAAAGGGTTTGTTGAAGCGGAGAGAGAAATTTCGTCTATTCCGCTAAGAAATCGGCCTACAGTTTCACACTACGAGATTCATAGTATATGTTTGATCAGCTCATTGGAAGTCCTCAATGTTCCAAACTCGGATAGAGGTTCAGAATTTCTACAATTTCTCTGCTCCTCTTCCCGGTCTCTCGAGCAACTTCGTTCTCTTTGGAGCGATCGTTTGCTAGCTGATCCACGCCGCGGTGGGACACTCTTCAAAATCATCATTTAGAACTGAAACGACATAAGTTGCGGGGAATGATTGGAAATCATGTCAGGGCAAAGTACCATATCTAGAAGAAACTCATCCAGATAGCATATAAGAGAAAATCCAACGTCGGAGTTGAGGATTTCGAGGAGTAGATCAACATTGAGGAAAGGATGGTCTCAAGGAGCGGAGATTTCCAGAAACCCAGAGCAACTTTAAGAATTCATGCTCTTTCCGTTTCAAGAGCCCTAGCGAGTTTATCCTGGCGCCTTTCTGAAACTCATTCTGCGTACCCGACTGTACTCAAGTCAGCTGCTGACGAGCATAAGTTATGAGTCAGTGATTTTGAGCCGACGAACGCGTTTCCATAAAGTGTGTTCCAGCTATGATTCTGATAATTCGCGCTGAGTGTGAGCCAGCGAACCCTTTCGTTTCGTGGAAGATGCTCCAGAATTATAGACAGTGATGATGATCTTCGCTGGTCTGATTTGCCTTCGAAGGCGACATCTTGAAGCCAGCCGGATGATCTTGAATATGGCACTTAATCTGCTCTTTGCTGCAAACTGAAACTATGGAGGAATCACTGGCAAAACAATTACAATTTCGCATTGACATCATTGTTTATTGCTCGACTTTTTTTCTCAAAGGTAGGAGTCGTTCGATTTCCGCTATGCAATCCGAGCCGTCGTCGTCTTTCAAAGCTGGGTCGGCTCCGTGATCGAGTAAGAGTTGTGCGACATCCGCGTAATCACAACAGCATGCTGAAAAAAGGAGCTCCTTCATATCGCCTTTCAAAGAATGTTCTTGCGAAAATCGATTCATCTAACAAATTGTCTCTGAGGATGGAGTGGGGAATGTTTGGAGGAGAACATTCTTCTGTCGGAGAAGATTCAGAATGAGGTCAGAAAGGAATGCGTTCCCTTAAGGCCTGCTTGGCGTATCACACCGGAAGGCTACCTGAATACCGCAATATGTAATCAATCTTTACCCACCATAGTGAAGAGCGGTCAAACCACATTTGTCCCTCAAGTTTACGTCGCCTGGATTTTTTCGTAACAAGAACGTGACCAAGTCGATGTGCCCTTGATCACAAGCCCAGTGTAACGGTGTGAGCCCTTCATCGTCCTGAGGGAGCGTCCCCGCCGAAGACAACCGCTGCTCAACTTCGGCACAATCGCCCTCTTTGGCCTGGGGGGGGAAATTTCGGAACACTATTAGTTGAGGTTTTTCGAGGGGAAGCTCATCTGCATCATCCAGCATGTCGTAAATTCCAGAGATGAAACGAGTCGGGAGTCAACGTCAAGATGAATTCCGAGCGAGCGTACCCAATCGAAAACCGTCTTCTCGCCGTCTTCCGTTGATTGCACAGAGTGCCGCAAGGTGCTCACGCTCATACCGAATTGCCCGCCTCTGTCGAGCTCCACGCTGTTCTTGAGTTCCTTCAATTCGAAGCTAGGTGACAAAGGTGTTCAAGATTCTAAAGCCATCAGATGAACTCTGGGTATGTATCGTACGTATTGTATGTGACTCACCTTGAAGTCTGGATCTTTTTCCTCCACGATAGCGATATATTCCTCCATTGCCTTTGTTTTCGGCATGCTCCCCAAGGCCTTCCAAGCGTCCCTGCCATGGTGGATCATGGTCTTTTTAATTTTTTGCCAATACACCGACGGCTCCAGTTTCAATGAGTGGAATAATTACATTCTTATTCGAAAGCTCTACAAACCATTTCTGTTTTCCTTTGGCGTCGAACCACCCATTCGGGCGCTCGGTGTTGCAGGTCCCTTCGGTGGCTTGTTTGTATCTGAACGAAGAGAAAAATTCTTGACCGAGTTTGTTACGGTAATGTCGATATAAGAGCGCATGTTGATAATCCAGCTGAACCACAGGAGTCCAAGGACTGTTCACCATCTTCAAGCAAAGACCGCTTCCGAAGCGACGATCCGGTGAGACACGTACCTTGCATACAGGGAAAGCAGAGCTGTATTATCGAGAACTCCGGCCAGCTTTGACGCCACGTGTTTTGTTGCACGGTTGAAAAATGTTTCCAATTCCGATTTTCTCTCCGGGTCCGTCATCTCTTCGGCCTTGGTGATAGCGAAAATTTGAGCCCTTCGTCCGCTGCCGAAAGTGATGGCGAGCTTCTGCCCTCCTTGGAAACACTCTGAGCAGTCCTAATCATGGTAGAATACATTACTTAATCAAGGTTAAGTTCGATTTCGAATGATCCCCATTCTGGGTGTAGACCGGGACATAATATAGACAGCGCGAGAGTTCCGCGCCACACGCAACATAGACGTTTCAAGATATTTACAGAGACGAAATCTTTCTCCTGACCGTTCGCAGCAAAAACACAGTGTTGCCATCAATGATGGCGGAACAAGTCGTTTGGATTTTTCAAAGTTCCCGCTGGCAGCATGCGGAAACGTGGATTAGAACATCAGATGTTCCAATGCCCAGCTGATCCATGGGAGCGTTCCGTCGGTTAAGGATTCCCCGGGTCCGCTCGAACACGCTGAGCAATGGCGGGACCGCTTCCCATACGGAAATGAGTATTCTTGTTGTCTGTTTTTGAAGATATTCAGGAAAATCGAGTCGAATATGAAAAGAGTCGTTGCATCGATATCGAGGAGATTGTTTTCTTCGAGCCGGCCGCCGATTCCGTTTGACAGTCGGCTCCGACGTTTAAGGCCGAACCTAAATAAACACTAACGTCAAGATCGTGGGTCGGATCAAAGAAGTGACTAAGGTTTCGTGGTATGCTGTCATTTTCCATTATTTGAGCAGTGGACTACAACCGACGCAACATGGCAGCTTCAGGTCCGACCAGGCCGCCACGGTCCTCGAAACTAACCAGAGAATCATCTGCAAGCGGGCTCATCTCCGTGATCAGGAACCTCTCCTCTTCCCAGGACAATGAAGACAGGTTAGAATCCTCGTTGAGGACTAATTTTATCTGGACGCCACTCCTTGTGCAGAAACGGGGAGTCAGCCAACAGAAAAACTTTGTGCTTCGTTCGGTGCTCGCTCTCTGGGGATCAATCGTCCTGAGAGGAACCCGTAGCATTTTCAAGAAGTCACGCTGAATTTTCCTTTTTCCGAGCAGGGATCGCGAGAAGACGAGACTCGAAAAAGAGTTCAAACGTTCAGATCAGCGACTGGACGTCCTGATCGACAATCACAGAGATGCTCTCATCCGAGCAATGCAAGACTTCAACAAGATCTCCACCCGGATAACCTCAGCGAGGGATCGTGTCAAACAAGTAAGTGCTAACTGGAATAGATCTTCCAGCTACTCGAACATTAATGATCCAATCAAGGTGAAAGCCTGCTGACAGACCGTGTAGATGATTTTCACAAAATCCAATTCCATGCAACAGGTGAAGCAGAAGCTCCAAACTGGGAAGATCTTGCTCCAGTGCAAAAGGGACGAGCTCCGACGTCTGTGGCTCGAGTCCGTGGAACATTCTCATGTTCTTCAACTTTTGGAGCAGATCGAAGGTTTAAACTCTGTCCCCCACAAACTCGACAAGTTCATCAAAGTTGGACGGTGAGCTTCAGAAATGACAATGTGTGCCTGGTAGTGTCATTAGACGCCGGAGCAGAACCTCAAAGGAGCTTTGTTTCATTTTCAGTTATCTCCGGGCGACGATGGACCTCGTGAAAAGCGTTTCGCTCCTCAAGGGAGACCTCGCCGACGTTGATGCTTTGAGAGAGGTGTGTATAGATATCAGCTTTTCCAGGTCGCGTTCAATGGAGTTTCAATGCTATGGCTCCAGATGGATGACTGGTACAAACTCCTCGGATTCTCTCCAGGTGAAAGACAGTCTTCAACAGCAGAAAGAGCAGCTTCACGAAACCTTGATGGACGAACTGCACAAGCACATCTATGATGAGGTCACACAAGAGTGTCTGAGCAAGTTCTCGAAGCTAGGTCGAACGCCGAAACCTGAGAAGCACATCCAGCGCATCCCTGCTTCAGTCGATATCGAAGAACTTCTGAAGATGGAAGACAGCGTCGATAAGCTCGAATCAGAGAAGCAAGCCATTATTTTACTGAGATGTCTCGTTCTACTGGAGAAGATTCCGGAGAGTGTCGAAATGATCAGGTAGTTGTTCGCAGCTTTGCATAGGTGTAGGAAGAAACTGAGGACGTTTAGAGGCACTCATCTACGACCTGCTCAGAGGAAAATATTTCGCCCTCTTCATATCATTCGAGCTTGCCAGACTAAACATCTCATTTCGAATGTTTTTTTCCTGATCCAGGGAGCGGTGCCAAGGCCATCTCTATAATTTGGTGTCGCGGACCACCGCGGCGGTTCTCAAAGGCGGCGAGGGACCTGAAAGACTTCTCCAACTTCTTGAGCTGATCTTCGCGCAGTTCAGAACGATCGCTGGAAGGTACATAACTTTGTTGGTTCCTTAAATCCTTCTTACCTCCTCGCTGTCTGATCCACAGAAACCCCGATGAAATTAATGATGTGATACAATTTATCATAGGCACGAGTTGGTGCTGACGCATCTCAAACCTCATGTCAAGACCGAGAGCGACGAAGAGGGAAACTCTATTCCGCTCCTGTACACCATGGAAGACATTCATTCAAAGATGCAGCATGTTCTCACCACTCTTCTGAATTGCTACTTGGGTGCTTCGAGTGTGCGTCAAGAAAGTCACAGCGGTTTCGGGGCTCCTGGGAGTGAGAACGTGGACATCAATTTGTTCTTCGTCAGGCGGCGCCCGTTCGGGAATTCTGTCAATCCGACGAAACAAAGAAAGTTCACGTTATTCAAGTTCGACAACTCTCAGCTGGCGATATCCAAGAGCAGCTATCTGCAGGAACAGCAGGTCGTCAACAAGGACCGGCGTAAGTGTGAGAAACAATTTGTTTGACTCCAGTTTTTCTGTGGGATGGAGATTGAAACGTAGTTCCTCTTCTAGCGGACGGCATTGGAGCCGGTGCTTGGGATCACGTTGTCTGCGCACCCACCTACAAGAACATCACCTACATGTTCAAACCCATGCTTCATTTCGTCGAAGAAATGGAAGACGCCAAGAACAGCCCCCTGCACAGCGTTCTCACAGGGGCTGTTGGAGGCTTTCTGGCCATGGTTAACGAGGAGCTCCAGGTAGCGATTTCGTCTCGTAACAGAATTCGAATCCTCCGCGTTTCTCGGGAGAAAGAAGTTCAAAATATATTTTCGGAAAATTTGAGCCGCGATCATGATTTCCTCATGGTTTTCGGCAGACGGTGATTGAGCAATCTGCGAAACTTTTGGAAGACTTCCGTGTCATAACCGATGCCGACACCCTCAAGTCGATGCGGGTTTCTCGCCCCCTACTGCACAGTTGTGTCGCCATCGATGGAATCATCCAAGTAAGTTTGAGATTTCGATTTTCACATACAACTCATCTTTTCCAGTCGTTACTGATCGTTATTTTTGCAAGGATCCTTTTGGGTCAAGCGTTCGCTGTTTCTGATCAACTGGTCTCCTCCCTAAGGTTCTCCGTGAACATGCTCAAGCCCTACCGCAGTTCGCTTTCGAGTTCGTCGAGAAGGCGTGTTACGTTGTGGCGCAGTACAAAGAAATAGCGGAAACTGCCTATCGGACCATTGTGCCTCCACAGGAGGTGAGTCATTCTGGGAGTTTTTCGTCGCGAATCCTTCAGATGTCGTTACGCGCGATTCTTCGTGAATTCACACCGGAGATGAACAAGAGCTCAAAATGAGACCGTGGGAGGAATTTTAAGTTCTTAACACTCATCAAGCTTTTTGAAGAATGTGGAGTTCTACCGAAATTATGATTCCAGATACGACAGACCAACAGCAATCTCTGGATTTCCGATCCGGATATCTGTAGATGTCTCATGGGACTTCCGAATTGGGAAAACCTCATCATGGATGTAGATCACGAAGAGGTTAGATGGCTGAGCACGCCTGACAGCAAATAAGAAACGATTGTGCTCCGGGTTCCTAAGCACCTCTATCTTTTTCTTATCTCGTAGTTGGAAGAGAGTCCTGAAGACATCCGACAGCGTAACCAGCAAGAGGTGGGGATTCTGCTCTCTAATCACGGTCAGAAGAAAGTCATCCCGTCTTCAGAGATATTCAGCAATGTTCACGATCTGAAAATGGTCGCTCATCTTCATGAGGGTCTAGAATGGTTGAGTTCGAGAATCGGAGGTGAGGGTCATCGAACGCATCCTCATGCCATTGTAGAGTATAAGGATTGGCTTTCTCCGACTTTCTGTTCGAGTCCAGATGAGTTCTCAACGTTTTGATCGCTCACATTGAAGCGGACTGTTTCTAATTCCACCTCCCAACCGTTTGCCATTCCAGAAATGTGTGAAGCTCTGAAGGTGGATAAGGGACACCAAGCGGACGATGCCAAGCTCCAAGAAGGCATCAAGAAACTCAAAGATCTCGCGACAGACCTCCAGGACAAAGCCAACATTTGCCTTCTTCTTCTCCACCTTGAGGTGAGTTCGCTACAGCTGAGATTTGGCTGCGAGCTCTAGTTCCGGGGCTTGTTCGCAGATCATTTCTTAAGGCTCACGTAGTGAATCGACAAACATGAGCTGGTGTTCACATCTGCGAAGATTTTTTCTAGCGCTTCAGTAGCTAAAATCCGAATCTAAATGAAATGCAAAATTAAGCAAAAATCCCTACTTGATGACAAACCAGATCTAGTGAATGAGTGATTGGTGCTTCCAGGTTCGCGTTCACTGCTTCTATTATCTACTGCCCCTCGTCGCTGAAGGACACTTTGTGACGTCTGGCAATTCTGTTGATGGTCAGGACACTGACAGACAGGTTCTGGAATTCACTGAGGACCTGACAAAAATCGAGGAAGCTCTAAGCACCGCTTTGCAAATAAGGAAACACAAGTGAGTGACGGATCATCGAGAAAAATGTATAAAAAGAAACTAGTCGAAGCGTCAATTCAGTGTAAACAGATGAACCTCCCTATTAGAATTCCGCTCTGCAACATTGTGTATAAATTCCTCGTATCTTCCAGGTACGTTTTCGAAGGATTGGGTCAGGTCGTTGCCGTGATCCTAATGAACGCTGTGCCCCAAATTCATAGAATCAACGATCTCGGAGTTAAGAGGATCTGCCGGTGAGTGTCATAAACGGAAGCTCGAAGATATTCTGCCGAGGAGAGCTGCGTTCCGGCTTGAGATTTGTATCAAAGCCTATCGACAGAACGTAAACGCAGTCATTTCGAACCATTCCAGAGATATACATGCAATCCAACAGAAGCTGACTGCGATAGCGGCTGGACGAGAGGTTTCGCTAGATCACGCACGACAATACTTCGAGCTGATGCTACTCTCAGCGAATGATGTTCTCAATGGTATCGTGGAGAACGGACCACAATTCCAACACCTAGAGTACAGGTGAGCTTCATCTGACACTGGATAGAAGTATCTCCATGATGAACAGGGATGAGCTTCGCGATTTCCACCGTTGGCGGCGGTTTCCACGAGTGCGGGCAGTTCGCCACTTTGAACGAACGTCAGTTTCACTGACCGTTGACTTCTAGCGGCCGGGATTCAACAAGCTCGTGTCATTGGACCGATTTGATATTGACTCGCGATTTTTTTCCTCAGGAACCTCTTGGAATTGCTGTGCAGGTCACGACCCGACGAGAAGAATAAGATTGATTCGTACAGCAACAGACTGAAAGACATTCTCTCAGATGTTCCTGTCAGAATCTGATCCTGAAAACTATGATTCCGAATTCGGACTCGACCTCTTCGAAGGCGTCACCAGAGCCTGTTTGTGATCAATAATTGAGAAGACAGCCCATAAAGTCATTGACGAACAGATTGTACGATATAACATTATTAGATTTGAAACAGTTGCAATCTCCATTCTGAGCGGAATAAATCCAAGTCTTAATTTATGCTGATTCTCTCCTTTAGAGGACTGGGACGAGCGAAGAGATGTGTTAAATTTATGTTAAGGAATTTATTTCAAGATCGGATTTGAATAATTAGAAACGTATGTCCTGTTCAACAATGTGTTCGATTCAACGCGGCTCTTATCCAAATAGCTATCTTTCTAAAATCCTAGCTCATCCTCAACATTTAATGCCGCGACAGGTTTTCCGAAGAGTCTCTTGTCGCAGACGTTTGGCACTTCGGAAGTAACGCTCTCTCACAAACAGTCATTGACTAACACATCGAAGTCCCTGATGCGAGGCTTCTCGATCCTCCCGGCTGAATGGATACTCGATTCAAGAAGGCTGTTCAATAGAGGACACACCGATCGCATCTTTTCACTTTTTGGCTTTCTCACTTTGAGACAGGTTTCGAACGTTACAGAGGCCCGTGAATCACTCATACGCGAATCTACCTCCCACCCCACAAGCAAGCGTACATACGTTCGGGGGTCTGGAAACCTAATAAGAGACACTGTCCCATTCGGTCACATTCATTCTCCTCGATTTATGGTTATCTCTTCTATTTTTGAAGATCGTCGGAATTCATTCGGTCAGTTCGACTTCACTCGATGCGACGCAGCTTTTTCCAAAACTTCACAACTGAACGAACAGATATGAAAATATATAGATGCATTGCTGAATCGAAAGAACATGCAGCAAGTTCTCGAGTAAATCGAATCGAGCAATCCGAACGTTAGCTGAATTCATGCTAACGTGAACTATTCATGAACAATACTACATGAACTTCATGGCCTCCCGAATTCTGAATTTTCAGCTCAAGCACAACAATGATCGCCTGCTTTGATCTGCGTGGAATCCGTGTGCCACCCAAAAAGAAAATACCCAGTGGAGGCGCCCAGAACGATTGCTAGGCAAATCCAGACATTGAAGTACATGAACAGCAACATGAGCAAGTATCCCAAGGTCAACTGAACGGCGTAAATCGCTGTTTGTTGCAGGTGGCAAGAGCTTGTCATTCTGCAAATGTTAACGGATTTGTAAGAAAACGTACGAGTGAGCATTGAACTCATCCCGATGATATCATTCATTTGAAGTTGATGAGAGAATTGACGACGACAAAGCATGATACTGCAAGTCCAGGAAAACTTACGTCACAACAGATTCGGTTTCTGGCGTCGAAGCGGATTCTCCGGCAACACCATTCACAGTTCGTACGGATGAGTACCTGTTCCAAGAGATTCATGTGACGAAAACTCTAAGCTGATGCCTCCATCGAGCATTACGCAAGTCAATTATTCATTCTCTCACTCTCGGAGGAGATATCTCACCTTGTTTGTCGACTTCTAATCAGGAGACGAGCCCGAAGGAACTTGAGGCCCTCGTATGACAGCGCCATGATGAATACGACGACACACGAAGCGATCATCCCCCAAGCACCGTCGGTCTGGAGTTATTCAGAATGAATAAGTTTTCCAGGAATATTAATTGCGGAGACGAAAGAATACGATCACAACAAGATCGAGTGACAAGATGTTGAACCAAACTCACCGTCCACCAATCGAACAAGAGTTCTTCATGAGTTCCAAAATGAAAACTCGTCTGCATCATCTGGAAGGAAGCGGTTCAGTTTTTTCGCTGCGGAGTCACTCAGTCGCGATATTCGAGCTGATCAAAAAACGTTTTCGAGTCCGGGACTGAGGTGAGGGATACATTTTCAGAAAGGAGAGCACACGAATATCTATTCTAACCGCAATCTTGGCATCGTTCACGGTGAAACATTCGGGTTCCCGATTAGAAGAAAACGATTCACAATTATGAATCAAGTCGATTATTGAATCCGTGGCCTCGTTCGACATTTCCCAACCTCAAGTTCGAAATCTCCACCACGATTGAACCGTGGTTCTCATAATGTAGAACATCCAATACTAACCGAGGTTGCATGCGGTGTTGTGGCATGCTTCATCGAGCCGTGATCGCCATGTGCTTGAGATGAGTGGTCACCATGGGACGAATGGTCGGAATGGGATGAGTGGTCGGAATGAGACGAGTGATCAGACATGATCGAGGCTGGAATCGATGAGAATTCGAGTTAGGACGTTACACCCTGCAGCCATCTTCGCCCTAAACGCTGAATTTTCAGTACTATTTCATATGGAAGTAGAGTCGCATCAGACGCGACGTGTGCAAAAGGAGTCGGATAGATGACTCGGAAAAAATCAATTCATTGTATATATTTCCGCCTCATCAAACATGAGCTCCTATAACCAACAGCTCCTTGAACCCTCGTCGGCTAACAACAAGCGGCGGCGAACCACTGTTATTGATTCAAGAAAATCGCTCCAACAACATTCCGAGCTTAGATATGGCTCTACGCGCGATATAATTGTTTTGAAAATCTCGCTCGAAAAGATCGGCAACACACCATAAACTACTTATAAGCCCATTCGATGCAAATGCCCCTGTGTGTCAAGTGTTTGGAGCCGTCAGAGATCCCTTCCCTGGCGCATATGCCACCAGAAAGTGGAAGTACCTATAGGCATCCCAGCCTTCCCATAAATCATCGATGGCGAGCACGACATCACGGCAAGAATTGGCATCGAGATATGTCCTCAAAGGGCACCCACATGAAACGAATGATATTCGTTCAGGTTGAGACAAATTGGCCCACTTGTCGCTAGGGACCGGTTGATGTACTCCGGGTGTTCCCTTTATCGAATAAATCAGACCATCACGATTCGAAGAGGCTCTATAAATACGTTTGCAATGGATTTGTGGTAAGAATCGATCGGATTTCACAATGTACCTCGATGTTGCCGCATGGATAGCATCAACGCAGTCAATTCACAATTCTGGGATCGACAGAAAGCTTCTGCTTTTCTGGAGTCCTGGTCTCAGGAGAGAAACAGAAAATTTGGTGGATCGAATACCCAATCTGAATTAACTATCCCGTGATCGATTCTTATGGTTGGTGTCTCCGAGATTCTAATGATCAAGTTTCTGGAGAAAGCTGGACCTTCGAGTCTCGAATTGAGCTTCCTAAACCTTTTTTGTCGGTTTCGTCAAACATTCTTGACATTTCGAATTTCTCATCTGCGGTTCACGATCAACACGTTCGCTCAGTCTAGAATCACGGAGTTTCTGATGGAAGCTGGAAGTTCTGACTTGCAGGTGATCCTCCATCAAATTTAACTGGCAGAGAGTTGCGTTTGACTTATAGAGATCGATCGCCGGTGACTTCCAAAGGTCTGAACTGAGTTGGCCAGCCTTTGGAATGAGGTAAAAGAGAATCGCGCTACGAATAAGCTCGAGCACATACACTGTGGGATAGAATCGTGATTCGACACTGCTCAATTGATCAGTGAGAGAGAAAGTTAACTCGAACGATGACTATCATGGAAGCCGGTTCTCCGATCGAGCAATATGGCCGGTGTGTACCATCATGAGAACTCGACCGAGCAACCCCACGGCACCCCACGGTCGAAGTCTGACCCAGAAAGCTCAGAACCTCGAGGTCCACTGAGATCAAAGTTCAGAATAAAAATTGGCAGAGCGTGGAATACATGGCTGTGCGCGAAGGTCATTGACTCTTTTGTTCCAACAAGTTGTCTTTCGGGAAATGTGGTCTGCTCCTTTTTCTCGGTCTCGGAATCGACCCAGTCTCTGAACTTACTTTTGGAATCACTGTATGATTCACTGGAATCCGAATCTGAAGCTACACTTAACGCGTTCCACCGAGGAGCCAAGAGTGGCTGTGAGAGAAACACAGATAGAGAGGGTCTACCAGATGGCGAGAGCACAACCGACGGAGAACTAAACCGCGCTCACAAAACAGCGGAACTCGGAGAGTTCTTGAGACGACTTCGAAGTTTTCATCAGTTTCGTGTCCGGCACTGAAATAACCCGAGTTTTCTATAGGAATCCAACACAATGATAGCTCAACTTAGCGTTTCCTCCCTCCTCGGCACTGATGAGGGGGAAAAAACAGATGCAACCGACGCCTGAAAATCGCCTACTCCGTGGAACCGCGTTCCAGCTCTTTCGAACTCAACCCTTGCTCACGAGAAAATGAAAACTCTTCTAAGCTCTCGGTGGCTCTATTTCATGAATCTTTGTCCAGTCCCAACCAAGCAATACTCGACAGATGCTAACCGCCGCAAGGTACTGCAAACGGGTTACTCAGGAACCGATCCACAGATATCACTGGAGTTCCAGACCGGAGAAGCACGCCGTTACCTAGAGAGATCAGCCATCTGGCGAGAAGAACAAGTTCCAACGAAATCTTAAGGTAGACACCCTGATTCTCTGAAATGAGAAACACGAGAGATTTGAAACTGACTTGTAGTCTGCTCCATGGAGCGCGATGCTAGGACGCGCGTTTTTCAAAATCTGTGCTGGAAGATCAAATCGTGGGCGTGTGCTTCCGAGGGAATCAGGGTCTCTGGCTGTTTCACTTTCTCGAATTCCAACCTTGTCAGGATTCTAATTCCACCGATTAGCGACATCCATCGTCAGCGAGGATGCATCAAATAAAGTGAAATGCAACATCCAGACAAATAAGTCGAGCTGTTAACTGTTCACCCATTTGAAGGCGGGGGGTTCTCTTGTGGAGTATCAAATCACTGATCTAATCGGCTTCATTTGGAAACGAAATCTCTTTTCCTGGAAGTTCTTCAACCTGGAAGCCATGAACTGCCTTCAACAAATGTCTGGAGAATCGGAGCCGTCCCGAAATGAACTTCGAAAGTACAATACATTCAATCGGTTTCGAAGTAAAACTGAAAACCGAGCTGAAGTCCCCCCAAAACGCTAATCCGAGACCATCTAATCAGGAGAAATGTGTTCATTCCATAGAATTGGACTCTGGGACGCGACACCTTGCGCGCATCGCATCTCTCAAAGTTTAACCGGACCACTTCATGAAACCCTCCACTCTCGCCACACAGCTCGGAAACGTGCAAAACGTCGAAGTTTTGCCAGCTTTCTTGCAGCCTGTGTCTGGGGATCGTTGCTCATTGATCACACTGTCGTCAACGAGTGCGTATCGAGTCTTCCTTTTCTGCTATCTTCCCAGCTTTCCTAGCGAATATGCATCGATCAAGAAAGGTGAGTTTTGTATTTTTTGGATCGAAATGCCATGTGAAGCATTCCCTAGACTCGATTGGTGCCTCCCTGGTAGGTAATCGGACACAAATCGGTCGGAATCGTAAGCAATCGATCCAAAAGTAGTGTCCGTGTTCGGCCGTGCCTGCTTTCTTGAAACGAAAAACGATGAATCGCCTATTTCCCCACTTCTGTTGTGGATTCGCCCCCCCAACACTTGGGTTGGAACTGTGGGGAATATTTGATTGAATTTGCAGTCGGTACGCACGGCCATGCAGTCTCGACAGTCGCGAATCGGGAGAACTCTGCAATCTAGCTCACTTTATTATTCTAAGTATCTGTGCTCTGCTTTCGCGAAGTATATCCTGGAAACTAACGCCGGGAGATATTTCCCATTTTGAAAACTTTATGTTAAGTCATGTGTGATGGCGACTTGACATGAATTTTAATTCAACCTCTGCTCTCAGATGGAGCCAAGGCGCTCGGCTTCGGGAGCAGCTCGAAGGCTTCTCTCTTCAGGATCTGCTACTCCGGAAGATCCCATGACAATGGACAGTTAGTGAACCATTTTCCTTCCTTATGAGGACATTCCAACAAATCTAGAGAACACCTCCAAATCTGCAAGATAGAGAAAAATAGTTGTCCATCCTAAAAGTGTTCCCCCGTCAAGTGGATTTTGACCGGAATAACCTAATCCTATGACTATTCCAGAGATGGGAGGTCTCGTGCTCACGACCGGTGCTGCTGAAATCGAACCGGTGATGCAACACATCTTGGCCCTCCGGACGTATTACAGAGACGCTTGGGATATTCGTAGTGTGAGTTAAATACATGGCTTAGCAGTAGTGGATCATTTCTGGGAGAAACTCTCGAGTTTTGTGACCAACTTTCCGATCCTGTAGATCCTTGCCGAAGACGGAGAAACGGATTTCGAATATCCAGAGATACCCAAAGAGCCCAAGGCGGAACGTCGCGGATTGCCCGATCCAAGATGGATGCTCACGCAGTAAGTAGCGACTTCGTTCAATCGGCACGATCGAGATCAGAAACAGTCGAGTCGCATGAAATCTTCACTTCTGTACACGGAGGTGTCAAATCTTCTCTTCCCCAGAGAAACTGTGAGGGAGTCTGTTGAACACAGTGTGTCAGCTATCCTACGAGTCCGTGGGTTCAGATCTGCCTCGTACGCCGCGATTAAAAAACTGGCGGCGCATGCGATGGGACTCATGTTGCAGCTTTGTCTGAACTGGAAGACACAACACGTACGAATGAGTATAACTCGCGAATCAACTGAAGTTTTTCTAGGAGAGCAATACTTGGAGGGCATGAACGAGAGCAATTTCTCAAGAAAATTTTCGATCCCAAACTTCAGGAAACTCTCGTTCGCCACGGAGTGGTCAGGCACGATTTGAGCCTCGAGCTGGCTCTCACAATCAACAAGTTCGATGGCGGATTCCAGACTATTCTGGATTATGTGAACTGGCTCCGATCCAGACAGCACAAGTATATCGACAAATGTAGCCGTATTGCTTCAGGGTAGGTCTAATTCCCCATTTGCGTTTCGAGAGTTTCGTCTATCGAGACTTTCCAAATATTCGACTGACAACGAACGTTTCACAGGGAACCGATGAAAGAAGATCCGAAGCCCGCCAAACCACCCTCTGCAACCAGTGGTTCTACAACATCGGGGAGCACTGGAACGAGTGGATCGTGCACAGGAACAACTTCGAGTTCCGGCTCCGGGATGGAAGTCGCCGAGCACAGATGGACTTCAATGTCGACGATGGAATGTTTGTCCGAAACCGGTCAAAGTTCGGAGACGGATACCGGATCGTCTTCTTCGGCCAGTTCGGCGGGCCGTCGTCAAAAGCAAGCCCCGCCAGCGCAGGTGAGGCAGTCTTCATCGGGTACTTCCACGAACCCCCCAGGTCGTCTTCCCGTTGTTTCGAAGAGTGTCGAGAATATCTCGAGAAATGTTGACATCGCAGACGGTGACAATCTGACAGAATAGTCCTCTCTGCCGGCGCTCAGTTAGATCCAGAGGACAGTTTTCCCTGAAGACACGACGGGAAATCCACTGATTTTACGGAAACCCACTGAGAACGGTGAATTAATGATTGTATCTAGCTCCAAATCTACTTTTATGTACGTTAGGGATTTCGCAAGAATGCGACACTTGGTGTCTGCATGACAAGCAAGAAATGATTGCTTGGTAAAATTTGACGTCAATCTCACCAATTCCAAATGTTCTGGAGGCACATTCCTGGCCTGAGGTCGGAACAACAGTCTCGTGTTCGAAGTTTCTTTCGAACTCATTATGTCGTATCCCCATTCACAATAAAAGAAAGAAAAACGAACGAACTTTTGCACTCTTCTGTGTTTTCTCTTTAGACATGCAAAGCTTTTCGTGATTCTTGAACGGACAAGCCTGTGTGGAGGAACAGGGATCTTTCATAGGATCTTTGTTTCATTGTACGGAAAATTGTTCCTCACTAAATATTCCGAATTCTGGGGCTTCCCGGAACTTGTTTCAATGCATCGATGTCTTCATCAATCTCTGCACCGATCGCGTTCGGAAACGGCGGCAGCTGATCGAGGCCTCGAAAAGAAACGCGGTCACCGAGCTCAGAATCCCCGCCGACCAGATGTACACGATGGCTTGAAAGTCGCTCATATCCATGGAATCTAATTCGTTGGCATCGCCTCTCGAGCAACCACTCCACGCGCCCGCTATTTCCTTCCACCATCTGTTCAGAATACCGCTATCGGCGAGCCAATGTATGCTGGAATGGGTTGAATTGTTTGAAAGATTGGCTCTTTGAATGATGAAAATTCTTCACTGGATCACCGATGGAGAAACCGACGAAAACTTCGCTCACCGCGTATTGATCCCGTTGCGGATATCTTCGCGGAGATTGAAGTTGAGGTGAAACACGGCATTGAATGAGAAGATCGGATTCTCACTGACATAGAACTCTCCTCTCGACATCGTTTTACATTTTCCTTCGGCAGCTATGGCTTCAGGCGGTCTCGATGTGATGATAGAAGCTTTCTCCCGAAGAATCAAATCAAGTACATCATTTTCGAGAATTTCTTTCGCGTTGCCGTTGGTTTTCTCGCGGAGCACGCGACGGTACATGTTCTGAACGTAGGGAGCCGAGTGAACCTGGAAGCATTCCGTAACTTGTATGAACTCTCGACAACGGATAACTTCCAGATTCGCGGCACTGCTCTCCTTCCAGAACACTTGAGTGATGGATTCTCTTGGTCGGTCGGTTAAGATGCGGCACCGTGTGCTTACCCTAAGTGCATGCTCGCCAGCACTGTCTTTCGCTACGTAAACCGAGTGTCCGCTTCGATGAAGATCGAGGAGGTTCTCAATCCTGGGCTTACTAGGCTTGAACATGATGGATGCTTTCAGTTGGCCAGCGAATGCGCTCATCAGAATCATTGAAACGCCCAGAAACCAGCTCATCCATAGAATTCTGATCGAATTCTTATTAGGAGGTGGATGGACGGAACCTTTAAAGAATGAAGTATCATTTGGAGAAAGGTTGAACGTTCGAGGTGCTCGTATTAAGAAAATCTGTCCCGTAGTTCCCACTAACCTTCGTTCAGGGTGTTCTCGGTCAGCATGAAGAAATAGGTTCGGTATGCTTTCAAAAAAGGTATTCTCATGACATCGGGGAATATCTCAGACACAACATAGTGGAATGAAGTCATCAGAAAAGCGATCGCAACGAGTCCCGTGATTAAAGTCAACCAAACTCTCCCCTGGAATGCCATTATGATCGCGAACGGATTTTCTTCGAAACGGGACAATCGTCCGTTCATGAGCATCAACTCTACAGGATGCATGGGATAGGTCTGTTCGGCAACGAGCATCTTGTCGGCCGTAGGGTTCGTCGGACACAAGGTCATGTCGGCTTCCTGGGGAGTCATTAGGCATCTTACTTTCGTTTTCGGCAATCCGTTGGGCGAAATACATTTTGATAGAATTCTTGACTCACTCACATTTCGTTGAATTCTCCCAAGTGCCCCGCTCCACGAGCCGTTTTTCATCTGCAAGCCCCAAGCTCCAGACTCCAAGATCTCGTAACTTAGGTGTTCAGATTACAGTGGTCAGTTTCTGAAAAAGTGTTCGATTCTGGAGATGAGAGTTCCTTTCATTACTCACCTCAGGGCCATGGACTTCGCCAAAGCTTCTATTAGATGTCCATTGAATCCTTTGATCGGGACGTTTATTCCGGGCTCCTCGAAAGCCTGGTACGGGTAGTACTGGAAACATCCGAATTCATCATCATTCGCTTGGAACTTCCGTCGTGCGGGAAAACCAAGGATTGATATCGTACAGAGGAAACTTTGCGATTCAGCGTTTCCAATGACTTCGGCTCATGAATCTAGCCCACTCAATCGTTTGAAATAAAGAACAATTTTCCAAAAGAAGGCGCGCGGACGAGACGATAGAAGCCACTTCATGAATTTGACATTGCTGAATGTGAAATGGGATCGTTGGACAAAGATGAGCAGAGAATGACTTGGGACTGGAGTCAAGGGACACACTAAATGTTCGGAAAACGGGACCCGTATTCCTCCGTAAGAAAACGGAGAAAATTGGGAACAGCTGAGGGTCGATTGTGAATCATCATTAGGGAAGCAAGAGAAGAACACGTTTCACATGCTGGAGCTCCATCCACTGCCTCTGTTTCACTCGGTTCGTAATCAATGAAATCGAGAATTCGGGGTCTTCCGATTGGACTTACTTCAAAAGTAGCGATTCTCAAAATTCCCGAGTAGTTCATGTCAGCCAACATAACAACGTTCTTGCGAATTCCACTGTTTCGCAAGCGTCTGCCAATGGCTTCCTCTGTTACAGAGTTTCGGGCAAACATGTGTGAACTGTCAAGGTTGCTGTCATTAATTATAAGATGTTTATGTACAAAGCGGTTTTTAGATATATCTCATCCGAAAAGATTGGTTATCACGTAGATATGTTCCGCTGATTTGCATGCATTAAGGGAAACTGTTTCCTTATATATTCATGATCGATGGTTGTCGCAATGGGTCAAAAAGCTGCGAGAGAGTACTTTCGAATTCGATACACGGTAGGGTCACTAGACTGATATTCGGGGAGGTGTCAAACAGGAGACTATGTTTTGACCTCGAAATAATTGTGCGCTGCCGGTTCTGCATTACACTTTCTGCCTCTCAGATAATTGTATTTTCATTATTTTATTTACAAGCATTGAGCAATCTGTCGTGACGTTTTCAAATGGCATTGTCGTATATCCATTTACGAAACTGGGAAACTCTGGTGTATACGGCTGGAATCCCTTTCTGACCGCATCCATAGCCCCACGAGACTACGCCGATCAGTGTCCATTGACCGTTATCGTTTTCGACCATCAGTGGTCCTCCAGAATCCCCCTGAAATCGAGGGAAATGATTTTGACAAAATTGATGCGCTAGTTTTTGATTTCGATGAAATTGTTATGAGAATGTACATCTGCGTCCCGTCCCAAGTTCGAGGATTTGTACTGACCTGACAAGAGTCATTGCCCCCTTGGTCTTTGAGTCCAGCGCAGAGAAACTCCCTCAAGACCGTCACTGTGGAAAGCTTTTCTTGGCACTCTTTATTGCTCCACACCGGTAGCCTCAGCTGCTTCAAAACATTCGATGAACGCCCCGCGAATGAAGTGACGCCCCAACCTATGACGGTGGCAATTTTTTCCGCGAACGTCTCGTTCCCCGGTAGACAGACGGGGAGGAGGAACTGGTTGAAGGTAATCTGGAAATCACAAGCTAGAGTTAAGGTCGAGGCTCACTATAGAGAAAACCAGGCGCGGACGAGTTTGCAGCCTACAGAATAAGTTCTACTCCTGATATCGATGGATTCACTTCTTACGTCTTTAGCAACTTTGATTAGTGCAATATCCGCGAAATTGTTGTTGGATTCGTTGAAGGCGGGGTGTCGTACGATTCTGGCCACTTCGAAGTCCTGTCGTCTGTTGTTTTCTTTCTCGTTGAATTCATATTCGCCGAGTCGTATCGTCAAATCTCGAGGATGAACTCTGGTGGAGCGAAAGCGGATTATGAGTGAAACTCAGATCTGGATGAGAATTTACGAACGAACGAAATCGGTATCATCCCGCCTTTTGTCCATTCAGACTAAGGATTTCGAAGTGTTGTTGCGTAGCTGGCCTCCTGCGGGCCACCACTATGAAGCGCGATGTATATACCGAGCCGTCGTGCTTACCCCGGGAGACAGTGGGCAGCCGTGACGATGTAGCGGTTGCTCACTATCACACCACCGCAAAATTGTTCTGTCTTATTTGACCGCTTGTCGAGCTTCATGAGTGCGGCCTGAAACGAATGTATTCTCCGCATCTCAATTATGTACTTCAAGTGTAATCATCACGCCGGCTGTGTCTCGCTGAAGTTCCTTATTTATTGATCAACACTTGACCTACTTAAAAATTAAAGCATCTTATCGTCAATAGGAAATCTAGATAAGCTCGTTCCCTCCAAGATTCAGATACGAACTGAATTAGCCATCAGCAGCCTAACTTGGAAGCTTCTCCTCGTGAACTTACAACCCAAGACCAGAGTTCCGCGTTGGCGACTTCGCCTCCGACGATACGTTTGTTGACACTGAGACCACACGCTGGAAAAATGGAAATGAGATTAAGTGGAACAGAAAGTAGGAATTCTAAAAAATGCTCTCGAGAGTGATTTCCCTGCCTGACCTTCATTTTCAATCTGAACTTACTGACGGAATATTTCTGGATATGCGACCCAGGAGTGGTCGAATTATCCGATGTAGGCTTCCTTGAAGGCTTTGCTGTGGTGGTGGTGGAAGTCGTCGGTCGTGGTCGGGGCCTCTCCGTGGTGGGTTCACGAACGATTTGAGGTCTATCGTCGATCAAAGTGGATGGCTCTGAAGGCAATCTTTCTTTATTCGTAACTGTCGAAACTTTGTAAAAGTGATTCGGTTTCGAAATGTCGTCAAACTCCGAAGCAAGGATTGTTTTTGAAAGAAGCTTGACGATGACTTGAATGGAAAACTGTTTCAACGACAAGAGCGTTCTACGAAGCTCATTCACAGAGCCGTTCCGGTGTAGTTCATCGGCCTCGCGGGCAGATCGATGTCGAACCTCCCACGAAACTCGACCTGTGGGGCTCCCTACGGATCGGTGTGTGAATTGCGAGTTCGTGAATTCATTCGGATAGGTAAGCGTTCAACTAGGTTAATCAGGGAGCGGGGATGACAGTGAGGCAGCTGGTTAGCAGATATACATACTCTGTTATTAGACCCTCCACCTTACCCTGTGACCAAGACGCTGACGGCTCAGTCGACGTTAGAACTATGTCTTCAGAATGTTTACCATGGTTAGCGTTCGGAATCGACTTAGCAGTCGTCGACGTCGGAATCGTAGCATCCGTGAACGGAATCGTTGGCACGCTTGTGCTAAAATAGTTCACTTCACCTGTGGAACTTCGTAATTTATTCGCTTCCTCGCTCAGAGTGTTTCACAGACACTCCAATGTGGAGCTTACTGTACTTCCGACCACTAGAGGAGACGTTGGAGAATTGTCGTCAACGACTCTTTTTGGTGAGCACGGCAACTTCAGCTCAGGATCAAGAAATTCGCTCGGGAGATCAAACGCTCTGATGAGCAGCATTCGCATCTGATGTGAGATCAGACATTGAACCAGCAATAGGGAAAGTGCGAAGCGGATTCTTGTGCTCGAAATCGTGGAGCTGCACCTCGAGATTGCGCTTGCGAAAACGTTTGACTTCAACCGCCCGCAGCGTCTCATGTAACCTCGCCAACCCCGTTCGTCAAACTGCTCACCGTTGTTAGGATTAGGAACCGGGAAATCTGGCTCGTTCAAAGGACGATCAGGTCCGCCGTGGTGAGGTCCACCGTGGTGGGGTCCACCATGGGGAGGTCCACCGTGGTGGGGTCCACCATGGGGAGGTCCACCGTGGTGAGGTCCTCCATATGGAGGTCCACCGTGTGAATGACCGCCGTGGTGAGGACCCGGGTTAGGATGAAACGGTGGATTCTGGTGGGGTCCGAATGATCCAGAGGGTCCAGCCGCATGGGGTGGTCCGAAGCCATTGGGCCCTGGAAACGGACCGTAACCATCAGAGACATGTGGATTTCTCCACGGAGGTTGTCCGTTCGGCTCGAACCGATGTGGTGGGTATTGCGGGTTGATGTGAGGTCGACCCGCTGGATAAGTTTGTGAGGGCCCAAAGTAATCGTCAGGCACAGGCGTGTTAGTCGTTTCGTTCAGCCCTGTCGATGAGGTCGTGTTGGTCACTGAGAAAAACAACATACTGATCGTCTTCGCAAGCCGCGCAATTGTTAGTGCAAGCATCCTCATTCAACTCACCGGGAGCATTTGGAACATCAGGTCGATGCGGAGAATCGGGTCTGTTGGGGTTCTTTGGTTTGCTCGGTTTCAAGAGTTCCCCGACGGGATTCAGGAGCGCATCGATCAGCGATGGTCGTTTAGTTGTCGTCGATGGCGTTGCTTCCTCGAAATCCTCGTTCTCCTCACTATTTGTATTGAAATGCCGATCGGGACAGCAAACACCGAGATGGGATCCGCCAATGAAACACGAGTACGCCAAGAGAATATTGATGTTTTTCAGGAATGCCGGGAGCACACAGTGTTGAACGTGTCTGTCGGCCGAAAAATGTCGCCATCAGAGAGTTTGCCCTCGGAGATGCCTTCACCATGCGGGAATCAGTTCACGAATGATACGACGCGACGTTGGACGTCGTGAATAGTTTCGTGAATTTTCGCAAAAAATCATCATTTTCCGAAACAGAGCCCACCTGCAGTGTCCACGGTCGTATTTAGGGGTGATGCAGGACTGGTAACGACGAATTTTCTTCACGATGCCGCCAAGAATAGGAACTCCTTCAAATGACGATGTTCGTCTATGTGATTCTAGTTGCTGGAGGAAGCGTTGAACGACATCGAGGTCTTTAATGGGGGCGCCATGATCCTCGTGCTCGGTGCCCGGAGGCAACTGTACGTTCCTCGTTTCCGGTGGAGGTGTCACCCTCGGTCCGGTGGAGATGTCGAGGCTGAAGCCGATGTTCAAGCCTGGAATTTCAGTTCAAGTCAGTCATGGATCCCGATCGGTTGGAGCTCGATGGTTTCGTTGAAAATGGAGGCTACCTTTTCGTACTCACCGCCTCTCTTCCCACGTCCGGTGAAATCCCCTTGGCCATAGCTGAGATTCGTTGTAGAGGTCAAGATGAATGAAAGACATAGAAATTTCTGCAAATTCGATCTTTTCTCAGATTCTATACGATCAACACATAATCCCTAAAACAGAGTGTGAGAGGCACAAGGTTTTTCTACAGAGATTCGACTTTGATTCTTCGATGACATCTCCACGAAAAGAGGACATTGATCCGCCTTGGGTTCAGAAATGAATCGTTTCGATTTGGACCGCATCTGTATCCTTTATCAATTTAGCCGCACCCTCGGGAAGTTTGCGCGGCAACAGAATGCCCTGTTTCGTGGAAGAAGAGCTGTCAATAAAACCGTGATGCGAGACGGTGTCATGGTCGCGGACGGGTCTGCTAAATCTCTTCACAAACCAAGCTAGTGATGAAACGTTCCAAGCACAGGACGCAACCGGACACCTCGCAACATTGTGGAATGATAGACTCGACAATCAAGGACTCAACGCCAAAAACAACGATCAGCTCGTCGCCGTCACCGGGAGACATGGAAGGGGGAAAAGGAGTATGAGGTTTCCTACGATTTGGGAAATTTCTTGACTCTCCTGTTTCAACTGTTTCGGTTGATCATCTCTGCTATGGCTAGGCTACCGAAAGTATAACAAACACCGTCCAGATTGGGGAAGTCTCTGAGCAGATGCGTTTTCTGAATGCCGTCGACTTCAGCTATAAATGACCATCCGGTTGTGATGAAACACTTTGTTTGAGTGATTACGTTGGCAGCTCAATGTCCCAACGACGATCCTCTGGAATTTCCGATCGTTTGACGCGCCGCGACAGGTTTTCTCGCATTTTCCTAGCGTTTCCCTTCCTGTACGCTTGAGCGGTCTCGAGACGTGTTTGCGACTATGTTATTCAAGAAGTTTTCCGCTTCATTCGAAACTTGTTTCCGCCGGAGAATTTCGCATGGCTAGAACTTCCACGACTCTTACCCTCACGAAATATATAGAGAAGAACCGGGAAACATTGATGCCGTTTGTTTTGAGAAACACCTCTGTCAGCCTAGCTCTTGCAAGCTGATATTCGACCATAACTGACCGCCCCGTCCTCATGTGGGGAATGTTCACTTCTGAAGCATTAAAACTCCGCTCAAAACAGCACAACAACTCACCCAGTGCATGTTTGAACTTCCACCAACTACAATTCCATAGCCACGCAGATGAAGCAAATACAGAAAGTCGCTGACCAGAAGAATCTTCATCGGTTTTGGTACTGGAGAGAAGGATTCGCTTTTATTCTTTCCACGGTTATGTCATCGCAAGACCGCCGTGGAGCGCGATTGTCTGGAGAATCCTGCTCGATGTTACATTTTGCTCCTTTACTCAATCACGCTTCTCCCGAGTCTGAGCGTTTTTGAGACCTTGATGACCGTTTCAAGACGAGAACGATTGATTTTGCTTTTTTTCTCACTTGCTTGGGTTTACGCTATGCTCTTGAAGATTAGTTTCCGAAAATGAGGATCAAGGACATTGGTTTGGACTGTGTGCGATTTCTGCGAAAGAAACTCGTCCATTTCCAGCCATAATGAACTCGCGTCGGCGGAAAATTCAAGAAATGTTGAGTCGTTTACTGACGCTCCCCATTCGGCATTCAAGCGATATTAGGCGGAAAACCGTGCAAAAAAATAAATTGTGAATTGAGCCGCACCATTCGCTCTCTCTAATACAAAAAAAAAATGGACCTTGAACTCGACTCAGAATCACCGCTTTCGTATTTTCCCGAACGGAAGAACGCAACCCTTATCGAGTCCTTCTCCAATTCAGAGCTCAGCTCCTCCGACCTTGTGAAATCTACGTTTGTGGAGATACGAATGCCTTTTTGTTTATAGAGATTCATTGTGACGATGACAACATTTGAGATCAATCCACCCAGCTATCTACGTGCCCTTTCCATTTCGTTCAATAATCCCGAATAATCTAAAGAGTCACGAGCAGAGTCACGCAGCGGTGATCAACTAGACGTTCGGTTCCAAGCGATCGTTACGTTGGAGAAAAAACTTCGTGTTCAAAGTGAGAAACACCAGAAGAAAGCCAAGAAGTTATGATGGACGTGACGCCGTTTTGGATAATGACCGGATTCTGGCTCTTCGTGGGATGCATCCTTCCGTGGGCGATTCCTATCAGTGACAACCGAAGTATCATTCAGACCATGCTGATACTGACGTCCATATGCTGTTATGTATTCTGGCTCGGACCGTACCTTATGCAGATAAATCCTGTTATCGCACCTCAGCTGACGGAGAAAAACTACTTCATAGCTTGGTCTGGATGGTACAACAAAGGAAAATGATTTCCTTGGAAAGTGATGTGAGCAATTCTCGACGCTGGAAAACCTTCGTTCGATTTGAATCAACAATATAACTCACATCAAGGAATGAAGTGCTGGGCGTACGATTTGAATTCTACAACCATGATTCAAGTGTCAAAGTTGGAGTGAGGGACTCTGTCGTTGATAACGCAATTGGGAGCCTCAATGTACAATATGTTATGCAGCGACTGGAATAAAAAGCCACGAACCAAAAGACGACTCCACTACTTTCACTGGTTTCAGGTTATATGTGGTGTGTGGGAAAAGGAGGCTCGATATCCAAGATTGACTCCTGGGCGAAACCTTTGAATCTCAGGTTTCTCAAATCCTCGATTTTTGGATTGACGGAACCGCACGCATTGCTCCAGCCTCCATTCGAAATATCCTTGCTCTTTTTCTCTCAAATCTCAGAACCAGTAATCCGAACATTAGGAGTCAAAGATGAAACCTCGCATCGGAGATGAAGTTACGCGAAAACGAACGGGAAAGCTGGCGGAACTTCTTTGACGTGATCTGGGTTCTTTAGCTTGAACCGACGAAGAAAGCAAGCGACAAGTACAAAGAACACAAGACACTGCTGTGTTTCAAAGCGCCTCACTGCTTGAGAAAGTTCCACTTTCTCGAAGCAAAAAAGTCTCGCTTGCCAATGTCTATAAGAGCGAAGCGTTGGCCCGTGTGGACACACTTCATCACTCAGCTCTACCAAATAGGAAGTGTTCGACGACGTCAACGGAAGAGCTCCGTTACTCTTTCGATGGCTTGTGTGAAACCTCAAAGATCTCTGTATATTGTGGTAGGTGCTTTGTACGTGCTCGTATCCATCTAGCCCGTGCGCTCTTACTTTTAAGTTGTGTGGAACACTTGAGAACTTGCAGGTAACCATCCCGCTCAGCCTAACAACTCGCTCACTGCTAACGACACTGCTTGCGCTGCTTTTGCTTTGGAACTTCGCTCTAGCTGGTAAATTCCACGGCTACAAGAAGGTCTTTCATCGTGAAGAACACGGTGACCATAAAACGTACTATGACGATTTGCATCACGGAAAGTACAAGAAATCAGCGACCGATTCACGTGAGATGTTCCGGAAAGAGAACAAGGAGGAGCGTGAAAAAGCTTACGGAAGAGTGAACCAGTCTGGCAACGAAGAAACCGTTCTGAATCCTGTCGTAGTAGACAGCGAAGGTCAACCCGTGGGAAGCTCCAGTCCTAGAGACCTTCTGTGGAAAGAACCGAAAACATTCGATGTCCACTTCAGTTCAGCATTTCAAAACTTCATGAAATCCCTCAATACGTCATTCTGACGGAGGGCAGTTCATTCTCGGCCACTTCTAACTTCTCGATATATTCATTCTGAGGAAGCTAATTCCGGGAGTGTCGAGATTCGGCAATCCGTGTGCGTTCGAGGAGAAGTTCGAGCTCCTTCACTAATATGCTTAAACTGTTGCCCTTCAGATAATTTTACTTGGCATTTGCACAAATGACGCCAAAAGTTTGAGTGTGACCGCCTCAGTCTCCGAATCAGATAGGAACGCTTCAGAACCCATAAAAGAATCATCAACCGGAGAGCTTTTCCGAGATTTGCTAGTTAGTGCATCACAATCAAGCGGACACTACCACCGTTCCGGCCGTCACAGAAGTGGTGGAAACGGCGACAGAGGTCATCGTGAGTACGGAAGTCAACACAGAGGAGGGAATGGCGAGAGATCCGGGGGACGTGAAAGCCAGCGAGGTCATCACGGACATGGTGGGGGTCGGCACCACGGTGGTCACGAGGAGAGAGGCCAGCAAGGTGGACGGCACCATCGTCAACATCACAACGCCGCAGGCCATCATCAAGGCGCTGGTTTAGACAACGGCCGCTACGACGAAGAAGGCGAACGAAAGTTCGGACATCATAATTCCTACAATCAAGCCGGATCACATGACCACGACCTGTTCTTCGACGACGAGTTCGACAACGAGAAACAGCATCGATCAAATGGAGGCCGCAGAGACTTCGGACGTAAAGGTGGAGGTGAAAGGCACGGAAGGTACCATAAACAGCGCCACGGAAAAGCCGGGAGAGGTCAAGATAAGCAATCACACGGTGGTGGACGATATCAGAAAACTCATGGTCAGCATGGAAGAAGCGGTCACGAGCACCGGACGGCCCACGGAGGACATCGCCGAGCTCACGGAGACTACGAAAGAGGTCAGCGACACGCGAACGGTGGCAGCTCCTCAGCAGGAGGAAGGCATGGTCACTCGAACCACAGGCGATATTAAGTGAGAAAATTTTTGATTTGCATCCGTTTGAAGACGCTCCAAGTCAGGAGCAAAATATTCTTAATAAACTCGGTTCGGATTCGAGGTGCCGTAGACAGTTTCGCGAAGGATTTGTGTTTTCTTTGACGACTCTAGACTCTCTAGTGAAGATTTTCTGCCCCGATATCCGAGGAGTTGAGAACTACTTATTTATTCAATCAATGTTTATATCTAAATTTTGAATCCAAAAGCTGTAGCATACGAGGCTTCTAGTCCGAGGTGACCGAAGTTTTACTAGGTTTCAAGTTTCCAATTGGTCCGGAGACCGGCTGTGCAGGATCCTGAGTCGTCGTGGGAACACTGAGAGGTCCATCGATGGAAGACAGTGTGTCTGGAGGGATCGGCTCGTCTCCGCTTTCCGGGTAGACGACTCTTTGTAGCGCGAGGAACCAGCAGGATTTGAAACGGCGTCCTCCTTGGACGGATGTTGAACATAGCAGGGGTATCGGGGCAATGGATGGAGCTGGACCCAACCCTACCGTCGCCTCAGGAATTGCCCCCGATGAGGGCGTCGTGAGCAGAGGGGGTCCTGGCGGCGGCGACGGCGGCGGGATTTGGCGCTCACAACAGAGCAAGGGAACGTCTTGGGCCTTGAAACAACACAATTCATTGTTCAGTTATCTATACTCATCGACATCAAGCGATTTGGTTGAAGACATCATCGAACAAATATCAAACTCACGTCGAATCCGCAGAGGAATTTGCTCAACCTGCGCAAACTGACTCTCCTCAAATCTGGGCACGCTTCGATTGGAACGCAAACTCCCGGTTGTCGGTAAGGTGTGCTACATGTGTATGGATCATCATGGGGGAAAGTTATGGCACTCTCTGCGGGCAAGGCAAGGGTGATTGAGCAAGCCTCTATCTTCGATAAACATGCGGGTCGCATTTCTCTGTCCTTCACGATTTTGCATTCTTCTAGGATAACTTATCGGTGAAGCTTCGATTCGAGCTGCAGGAACTGGCTATGATTTAGCGCTTCACCGTCGATGTTCTCATGACGTCATCAGAGAACTTCACTCTTCACGCGAAACCCGTTTGTTTACTATCGATTCTCGAACTGAGAAGCGTGAACTCACTTGAGAAATGTGACCTGCGCAGTTGCTGCGCTTATGTCAAGCATGCAAACAAGCACACAGTCAAAAGCAGTTGGTTCATGATTGTTGAAGTTGTGTTGTCTGAAGTCAACAGAGGAAATCGCTCTACGCGGTTTCCAGAGAGGGTAGCGCATCTAACAACCAGAAAATACACCCTCTCCTGCGATTCTTCTTTTCCAGCGCGTTCACATCTTCTCGAGCGACAAACTCTTTTCAAGGAAAGAGTGTAGCTGTGTTCTAAGGCATGAAGAGTTGGACGCTCTCGAGAAACTCGCTCTACTTAGTATTGCGGAGACCAGTGTTAACGCCAACGATACGGCTCTAATAGTTCGTTTAGATGAAGAGAACATTCATTCAAGTGGGAGATACGATCTTTAATATTCACTCCTCGAGCTCATTCAGGGCTTTCGAACGTCATCTTACGCGGTCTTTAAGAGAGGAAAGGCCATGTTTGACGAGATGTATACATTTCTTCAAGTCTCCTCTTCTGCATCATTTTTTTCTTCATGGAAAGAAGTCCCGAGAGAAACTATGGGACAAAACACTCAAACAATGCAATTGGAGCATCCGTTTCCCTCATTTCGTCGATAGCAGAATCCTCTGGAAGAGAGATCCGTTTCGTTATGATATCATGCTTTCCAGCACGCTTCCGAAAACTGTGGATATGACGTCGTGTCCATGACCGCTCTTATCTTGTCGTTCATCTGGCGCCGAGTCCTTTTGTTTGTTGGGAAAACCGCGATCATTTGTTCCGAACTGTTGTTCTTTTGAGAATGTCAGCGACTAGAGAGTTATCGAAATCCGGACCGGAAAAAGCGTCTTTATAGTTCCGTCCCTAATCGTGCTCTAGGGGAAATGGATCTCTTCCCAAGCCACCAAATATCGGAACAAACACAGCGTTGATTGAGTTTTGCTTTACAGCGAAATTTCATAGCGACTACATAAAGTTTGCCTGGTTTGGGGATTCGAGAGGGAGACCGAAGAAAAACGATGGAGTGTTTTGAAAAACAGTTCTTCTTTCAGAAGTTGTCAACAATTCTTTTCTGCGTGGGATCTGTCGGTGGGGGTGGAGCGAACGTTGATCTTCGCCTTCGGGCGGCTTCTTCTTTGGAAAGACCCCACTGGAAGACTGCAGAATAAAAGGAAACAAATGCATCACTAACTCGACCAATGCTCGGAAAGGGGTTTGAGATCTTCTTAGTTGATATTTTCGATTCTCGTTTGGGAAATTTCTTTTCCTCAATATGTCTGCATAGATGCAGATCTAATTTATCCTCGATAATATAGAGTCCATGCGGAGAGCAGGCAGCTGGAGCATCAACTTACTGCTGTCTTTGAGTCCTTTTCCGAAATTTTTGTACACGAAGTAAGTTAGCACCAGGATCAGGATTCTCATAATTACCGCGCTGACACCAGATAGTAGAGTTAATCTCAGCATTTGAGAGTCGACGTTCTTTTCTGTTAGCTGCAAAGAAGCAGATCATTCGGCATTTGAATGAGCTCGGAATTGTGATGAACGAGTCCGTCATGGTATCTGCATAATCTGGACATTTCCTCGATCATCATTGTAAGTTTCAACTCACAGTGGCGAAAGCATATCCTGCGTACGCAAAGTTGGGTAACGAAAACACCAGAAAACCTATCAAGATTGACACTTGTTCTTTGCGGGCAGCTATACGGCCAAGCAACGTCCAGATTAGTGTGATTACAACTCCGAAAACAAGAATTAGAATCTGGGTCAGGCTGGCGGATCCGATACCCTGACGTAGAACGAGAATCAAGAAGTTCAACTGGAAAGAACAAATTAGAGTCGGTGCTCCTTGAATTATAACCTCAATTTAAAGAAACGAACTCATGTTACATGCTCACCTGTAATTGGAGATCAAAGGTGATGGCAGAAAGGAACATGAACAACACCTGAGCCATGGCCTGCTTCTCTGGGTTCACTGAGCCCACTGTGAACGTTATCAAGGTTTTGCAAGTCCAATACTTATGAGCTAGGTACAAAGACAAGGGAAGTAACACGACGGAGAAGGCACTTGTGAATGCCAGCCGGATCTGGAACGAATTTTCCTCATGTAACGAAACACGAGACTCGAAACAAATGCAGACTGGTACCGGATCGGATAGAAGACGAACTTCAATCGAGCAAAGAGATAACATTCTAGATATCTCATCAGATACTCACGAGCTTCATATGATCGAGGACGCCCTGGTTCCGCTTTGTACTGTTGAAGAAATTGATGACGACATAACCGAGAACGATCAGGTTCGTGATACAAAGAGCGATCATTTCGTGCGGCTGTTCCTGATGAACACCCGTTATTACGTAGAAGAAACTGAAGACTGGAAATAAGAAGGACTCTGGGTTGAAACTTTTCCGATTACACGGCTCGAACCTACCAGCTTTTGCGAATCGAACGGAGGCAGAGTCAGCCTTCAAGCGCGTTGTCTCTGACGTTTCTTCGGGTTTTCCCCACCGTTACGGACGTGTCGCTTTCGCATGTGCTGAACGACTTCTTCAAGAGTAAAGAAATGTTTCCAAAGTGCCTCCTGTCGATATGGGTTTCCACGCTGAGCAATTCTTTCCAAGTTGGGCTCGGAAAGTTGCTCAGCTCTCGATATTTTTTTCACAGAGAATCGACTGAAAGGGGTGCCCGACAGCTCTGTCAATGAGTTAGGTTCGTGTGACGGTATTAGATCTTCATTCAGGCTGGGGCCTGGGGCGTCAATTTCATTGGGCTCATATTTTCGGTCAGTTCGAGACTTTTTCTTTTCTTAGGCCCTCTGTTTGAGGTTTTTTTTTTTTTTTATTCCCTTTTATTCTCTTTTTTTTTTTTTTTTTTTTTTTTTTTTTTTTTGTTTTTTTTTATCTTATTTTATATAATTCGTCGTTGTTTTTTTATTTTTATTTTTTTTTTCTTCCCTTTTCTTTTCTGATCTTTTCTTTTTTTTATTTTTTTTTTTGATTTTATTATTTGTTTTTGCTTTTTTTTTTCTTTTCTTTTTTTTTTTTTTTTTTTTGCTTTTTCTGCTCTTCTTATTGGATAGTTTTATTTTTGACTTAGATTTAATTTTCTCTTTTTTATTTTGACCTAGGGCCGGCTCCATGTCTGAAATTCTTGGGGCGGCGGGTTCGGAAATCCGCCACTGACATATTTTTCGGAGGATACGGATTTCAAAAAATAGTCCGTTGAACCGAGTTATTCAACAAATGATCATCATTTGCTTCTGTTTATCTTATTTCTGATATGAACTGCTCAGCTTCGCGACTCTTATTATACTTACGAGTGGCTATGATGAGTATCGAGCCGTATGTAGTGGTGTCGCTCTTGATTGAGCTTGTGTTTATGAGTTTGATGATTGTCAGCACGAGTCTCACTATAAGTGCAACGAACCAGGCACCTAAGAAAAGTTTCTCCAGTCTCGTCAATCGGCTCCAATTTTTCCACTGAAAGAAAATTTGGATGTATGAGTTTCCAACTCATCACGAAACATATTTAGGGCGTACACGCTTCGCCCGATTTCTTTTAAGACCGGTTTTTCATTTGACATACGTCGTATCTCAAGTAATTTAGAAGTCTCAGTCAGAACTATTTTTCCGACCGCGCTTTTTCTAGAAAATAGCATGATTGATTTGAGCTTGAATTCTAGTAAAACACTGTAGGTACTCATGTCCAGCGATCTTATGAGATTTGGAAGATAACTCACCGGCCCGAATCGCGTGTGTTCCAAAATTCTGTCAGGTTTGACAAAACCTTCGATCTGACTGAACGAGTGGATGGATGCCGAATCGGGTGACGGCGGACCCCGAGGGCTCATCACGTTTGTTGAGTTGTCCATGCTGCAAGGAGCTCGCTTCAATCGATAGAACTTCAACATCGTCATAGGAAATATATTTTCTTCACTTGTCGAGCTTTCCGGGAGTCTGCCCTCATCGAGAAGGCTCTAACAAAGTAGACATTATCCCTCATCTTATTGGCATTTCGGTTTCAAACCCAAATTATTTATCAGCAAGTTCTAGAGCTCAGTGGTGTTCGAGGTACCTCGCTCAACTCCCTCATTTCCACAGGGGCCCTATCTGATAACAACTTGAATCAAAGGAAGATCACGAAATTCGAAGTCAATTGGACGTGTGTTCGTCCATTCACTAATGCTCAGAGAATATCACAAAGTTATCTAGTTCGGAGTCCGATGGGAAATCGTAACAGGATCTATCCTCATTCCAATATCTGGTAAGTCCATGCTCCATTGACCGAGAAGCGGATACAGAGCTGCCTTGTTTATCTTCGTTGAGAACGGAATTACACAACAATGTTCTCGATGTCATTGCTTATCTTAAGGCGTCGTTGAAATGGCAGCGTAGAGCTCGGCACTCGAGAGCCGATTTAGATGACGGATGGTCTCAGTTTTTCACGATCTCAGTTATAAAAACTACTGAAATTCGTCATTAGTCGACTCGCGCTTGAGACAATCAATGAACGGTCGACTGTCCGAGCCGTTCATCGCGCATCACTCCCAGGACAAGGATGCATTCATTCTTCGAAGGAAAATTCTTCTCCATGACACGCCGAGGGATCATTCAGGCGTATCTCTTGCTTGGATATTTAATGAAAAATCTACGATAAATATCCAATGCAAGCTGACGCCACGCATGACGAAACTACTAGCTCATTTTGTCGGATCAGCTTTGAAACTCCAATAAGTTGGTACCCGTAGTTCAGCGAATCTGATTCCGTAAGGAGATCCTGATAGTTTTGAGAAGTGAACACCGTTAGATGAAAGAACAGATAGATGAGGTTTGAACCTGGTGCATCCTGGTTACGAGACGATCGGTAAATCGAAAATATGCATCTACATATAAAGGATTCTTGAAATACCAAGCATCCAAATCCTATAATTCTCAACCAGTGAGTCGATTTCCATGTGCATCGGATGTTTCTGTCTCGAAAATCTTCCATCCCCACCGCGAAGATTTGCCGTTCTTCTCCGAACACCCATCTCCAAAAAATTCATCCCATCTTCATAAGAATCGCATTCTCTCGTGGATAACGGTTCAGGTCATGGAAATGCGCGGCGTGAATCGCGATCATTGTGGAATGGAATCCTGCATCTGATTACTCGAGCAGAATCTGTCGAAAGCGAGTCGTTTCCTCCGACTCCAGAGGGACATTGGCGCCGCAAAGTTTGACAACTACTGACCGTCAGCGACCAACTAGAGGAGGCACGTGGACCGAAATCCGAGGCCCATCTATCGACCAGAGGATGGCGAAGTTGGAGTTGAAAGCTCTGAAACTCTCCAATAGGTAATCGTATGGAACACCCCGACTCGCACCGCTAAAGAGGTGTTCGACCCCAAGGATGCCACATTTCGGATCCACTCAGAATCAATAACTTTCAGGGCACAGCCGGCCACTCAATTGTCACATGTTCGCTGTTCCATCCGATGGTCCGAGATCACACAAGCTGCTGACAGCGATGCTCCTCTGAGCGCAGACGAAATGGAACGTGTGGTTGGTCCACTTACCTTCCCGTCGGAGCAAATTCACTGGATGCCATTATCCGCGAGCATCGAAACTCCTACGACCGATAAGACCCTAAGCCGATGTCGCGGTCAATCTTTCAAAATGCCGGGCGAGACTCACACGCTCTCACTGCCAACTCCATTTCATCTGCGAGTGACACCGGAATTGTAAACGTGCGGGTGTTTGCCATTTGAACACGCTGGCTTGTTGACTCATGCAGTTTGCTCGTCAGCGATCGGAGTTCTGTAGAGCGATGCACCGAATAAAACATTTTTTTCGTTGAGAGTTAGCTTTACGTCGGAATATAATTTCCGCCTCTAGAAAGCGGTGACTGTCGTCGCGAACTATATTCTCGGTCCGTGCCAAGACTGCTATAATCTGAACCAACAAACTACTTCGGCGGTCGGGCGTTCATCGATCGCCGACGGAAGTTGGCGCCGAACGATCGGTTTCGAGCTTACCAAATAACCGATAGTGAATCACCTGAGTTCCGGGTTTGTCATAGGGGTTGTCACTATTGCGATGCGCCGGACATCGCGCTCGAGATTACCGACACTGAGGAGAAGCCGCGCTAAGGCCGATCTCACTCATTCAGAGCAAAAACATTTCAGTTTGGGATGGAATAACACATGTGCAAACGTTCCACTCGGAAGCGCGAGGAATGCTTGCGAAATATGTGGGGAGACAACAATTGTGGTTCAGTCTGCACACCTGTAGATTCATTCCTCAAAGTTCTATGAAAGCAGATCCGCTCAGAACGCGATTCTTCTGAAAATGTCCAGATGAATCGTTCATCGGAAACCTCTTCTTCGAGCAAACGGATTTCTATCATGGAGTTTTGCAGCTGTGAGAATTTTCTGACAGATGTTAAGAAAATACTGTCGACGGTTTCCGAACGCGATCTAGAAAAGGAAGATTGACCTGCTCGAGCTTTTCCCACCTATGGCAAACACGAAATATTATTTATTCCATTCGATCTCACATACAACGCTTCTCTCGAGCTCTGGAAGAGAAGCACTTCGGCGACTCGACGTCAAGGGCTTGCCGTTTACTCTATTTATTTGTTCTCCCGCAGAAAGAGACTTTCAGGGTAATCTACTCCAAGTTTCGAATGATTCGAACATTTTAAAATTAACGGTTATGCAAGGTTACGGTTACGGCTTCAAGAAGCTATGCACAACATCACATTCCAAATCAGCTCTCGATTAGTAGCTATTTGAGCGAGTTAAGTTCAAAGGAGAGTTTTCATCGTTTGCCACAATCAGGATCGTGACTCTACTTGGCATCAAGGGCCCGTTATGCTTCGTACGCGAGTTTTTTGGTCTGCCCTGTTAGTTCTCTTCGAAAACTGGGAATCTGGTAATGTGACCGTGGAATTGTGTCAGTCTCTCTGTCTCCAAATCATCCTCCGATTCACTCGTCGTAGAATCTCGTTTCCATGGCGATAACGAAACTTCTGAAAGAATCTAGATTTGATCTCGGGAGAAAATTCACAGATACGTGACAAAATAACTTCTTGATGAGCAGCCAAACAGCTCAGTGAACACGACTCTGGAAAGACATGCAGCGTGAATCCGTGTGAGGACTCAGAGGAAAGCAGTCATCTGAGTAGCGACTCCCCGTCGACGTGGTAGAGGATGAGCAAGAAAAAAGCCCGGAAGTCAGGCCGAAATTCCTCGAAAAGGTGGGTGGAGACTCGGAAAACAACCTCACGCCATAAATCTGGTGAGAGAATAGGCGGCGTGATGTGAATTTGCAGCTGAGAAACTCTTCATCCTAGTCGATCAAAGAAGAAAAACAAATCTCGTCGAAAGTCAAAGAAGAATAATTCCGATGAAACATCGTCCAGCCGAAGCCCCCGAATGTTGACGAGACAAACAAAAAGACTCATATGCTCAATTCAAGGTCATGTTTTACCTCTTCTTCGATTGAAGTCCTTGAATGAAGATGATGGTTCGGATGAGATGATCGGCAAAAACCGTATACTGTTCGCATTGAACCGAGCTGCGGAACAAGCTCTCAGACGAAGAGACGTATTTGGAACATTTAATCAACTGCGAGCCGAAGCTAGAGAGGCCGATGAAATAGTAGCGGAATTCCTGGAGAAAGAAGACAACCGCGGATGCCCTAGAGCTAAAGTGTCCTTAGTTGCGCCGAAGTGTGCGTTATGTGGTTATCCTTGCAGGAAATGTGTAAGTGTCTACGCTAAAGCTCCTTTCCGTCCCTCCGCTGTTCGGAGTCAGCTTGGCGTCGACTGTTTCTTTGATTCATTTCATCTTGCAGAATCAATCGAGGAGAAAAAATAGCAAGCGCAATCTCGACAAGGAACTCAGAGACCAGAGTCCGAGGTCGATCTCTTGGGGTATGGACCTCGTGAGCAACTTCGAACGCTCTGAAGGCGAGGTTCCCGGCGCTGGTTTCTATCCTGATCCTGAATCGGATTCCGACGAGGACGAAAGTCCCGACTCCAACCGTGGGTATTCGCATTCCATAGTAGAATGAACGACCGCGGATTTTCACAGATGCCATTCGTAGGATTCGACGATCTCCTTACCGGCCGGAACGGTCCGGGCGCTCGTCATTTCTTGAGGATCCTATGGTTCGTACCTTGAATTCGATGTTATCTTTCAGGCGATGAAGTAGCTTTCGACCACAAAGATTTCGTGAAATCTAAAAACAATCCTAAAAAAAAGGCTAAATCGAAGTCGTCAAAGCGATGAGCGAAGATGCATCAATATCAGAATTTGAAATGAAGCGCATAAGATTCCTGTGAACGCGAGTAAACAGTCGACCTTTGGTTTTGAGTAGTTCAATAATGGAAATCTTGATTATTACCGAAGAACTCTGACAAACCCTTTTGCGACGTTACAACGCCACCCAGGAGGTCGAGCGAAATCGTACCAAGGATGAACAGGGATCAATGAAGGAGACAGCGGATCATCTTTGACTATTGTTCATCCATCTGACATGAGGACTCCACTCTGTGTTAGCTATGACAAGCTTCCCGAGTATAAGTAGTGCTTATCGCTAGAGTACCCGCCCGCGCTTTGCTGCGAGATGGCGTATGCTGCCGGATTTCTATGCGAGGTCTTTGCTGGTTCCGTGTGATTGCCCAAGTTGTCATTGTAGTGATGAACGGATCTGAAGTCTAGTTTCTAGGTGGACGTCAATTTAATCCGTCCTATTGATCGTTGAGCTCTCGAGAAGCTCTCTCGATCGACCTGAGGCTAGGCTTTGCAAATAACTGCATTCCGAGATAACCGCGCTTGAAGTTAATCGAAACTGCGCATATAACCGCGAAAAACCGCGGTTATATGGTACAGACGTAATGTTAGGATCTGAAGTGACACCATTATCTTCATAACCAATACTTCGATCGGAATCCCAGTGAAAACTTTCCGAAAAACTGCAGTGAGATGAGATCACCATGTATGGGTTTTATGAATCTGCCTTGTTCCCGGATGCTTCATGATTCATGGACGGATGTCACGAGAACAGCACATATTCCACAAATCCGGCGTTTCACAATTACCTTATCAGATTATTATACTCTAATCATTTCCAGGTTAATGCGGTTATAACCGCAATTCTCTCGCAGTTTATAACCGCGGAATCCTTGCGTTGCGAAGCCTACTAGAGGCTAACCGTCTCATTGATGGTCTCAAAAAACCAGAGCTCGACATTTCCAAACCTACACCCACTTACGACTCAAAACGCTTCCTGAAGGATGGTTCGTCGTTCGTCGGAAGAGATCGTCGTTCCCAACGAACTCGGAGTCTCTCTATTGCCACAGAAGGAGAAGCATTTCCGTTGGAGTCCAACGTTCTTAATCGATTTTTAGATTTTGATTCGATTCAAGTCGAAAAGCACGTCTCGTCAACAGCGTTGGTTGACTTGCGCTGTTTGTCGGCTGTTGAATCCTAGGTCCCTAGGATCGACGCTCCTGGTCAAATTCTCGATAGTCTCCAAACTCAACTTTTCTTGAGTTTTGCGTCGGGCGTGTTCGAACTTCATGATGCACCTCGTTGTCACAGTCGAAAAGCTCTCGATCTTCTCAACCTTTTCGCCCTGGACGTCACGAATAGGTATCGGAATAACAGGTGCTTCGATTCCTGTGGCTCAGTTGTACATTTGGCATCAGTTCACAGGTACTCTCCCTCAGCGCAGTGCCTTCGCGAAAGTCGAACTTCATTGCCAAAGTCTAAGGAATACTACCTCTGAGTAAAAAGAGATGAAACAACGACGGAATACCCTGAAAGTCTACGTTATTGGACAGAAATTCGGTTAACTAGATCGGAACCGAATACGGCCGTGAAGCGTGTACTACATTGTAGGGAATTTGTGCCGTCCTCCATGACTGACGTCCGCGAAATCCCATTGTCGATTGTATTTCCTAGTGCAAATCAACGGAAATTCTCCAGAATTCAACTGAGAAATGAATCACACATCGATAACCAGGTTGACATTAATCTCTTCAACCATCTCCACTCTCAGGGAATGTCTCGGACTCTGGAGATGGCTCTCAATTCGTTGAAGAATCTATTATTTCTGGAAATTTTCCTGCATCTGCTCTATTCTCCTCAATGTGAGAGTTATCTCTTTCAGACAGATTTTTCATAAGCATTACATAGCGAAAACTTCCATTCACTCTCGACTATATAATGTTTAGAAGACGTCTCGCCCTATGAAACGGCCCCTCGAGAGACCTCTTGATTCTGCATAATGACTCATCATCAATCGGGTTCAACAGATTTTATGCAGAAACAAGAGGCCTCTCGAGGGGCCGTTTCAATGACACAACGCGTTCTCAATGGCCCAATAATTGTTTGACAAATTGAACTCTGCCGTTGTTCTCAGCGTCGACGCATTAATGCGTTGTTGACTGCATTTGATGCCCAATCTTGACGGAATTCGATTCAGAAAGAGACCAATTCATTCAGATTGTGCGTAACATAAGAAGGTTGCCTAGTTCCGAAGGGGACATCTGGGACCTTCCGTACTTTTCGCACTTTTTCCGTCTTGTGAGCCGAAGCCCACATGTCTAATCCGTAAAAAGAACGTAAGAACGCTCCTCGTCCGTGTATGATGGATGTTTTTATTCCCTAAATCTACAGCCATCGATGGGATTTCGACGAGAAAAATCAGAATGTGCAAACGATGATGGCAACTGCTGCGTTCGTCAAATATGTTTGCTCCTATCAGGATTCGACGTGATATCAAGTTGAAATTGTTTTCTCTGCTCGACGCTGCCACAAAGTTACTTAAGAGCTGGAATTGCGATAAGGCGGCAATCCGTTATCGGCTCGACTGGTTCTTGAGAACGACGTCGAAAAAACTCAAATCAGCACGCTCAAATTGTATTTCTTCTCAAAATCGGTGGGCTTCTCACAACGGCTCCGACCGGGTAAGGGAGAATTTGTGCCCCACCACGTGCGATCGGTACGAAACCACCTTAACAGCATTGCCCGATGTGAGAAAAAGTGATTGCCGAATTTTCACCGTCGTCGACCATGTTTTCAAAATTCTCAATGTCTTAAACTCCAGAATCAAAGGAAAACTTAAAATATTGTGGGAATGTAACTAGTGGTTGTAGAGATCTTGCAGATGTTTCCAATTAGTGAATGTTGTTTCAACCGAACCCGATACCGATCTAGCTGAAACACCCCAGCTCACATTCGGCTCCAATTGATTCAATTGTATCAAAGGCGCGGGAGCTTTCAAAGGAAACCGCGCTGAGAAAGTTCTGAAAGACTCTCCAATCGGGAGAGGAGGAAAATCAAAAGACATAGCTGGAAGTTGAGATGTACATGCACTCTTGTTCTTGTTCACGGAGACATCGGACGCAGCTTGCTGCGTTACCCGATAACTCGGAATAAAAGAGTAGTTTCCAAGGGATCTTTCACTCGTTATTCTCAACCTTACAAGTGGTGGAGATCAGTGATCCTTCCCCGCACCTCACAAAATGCAACGAACTCCCCCGGAGGAGAAACGCGCACGGCGTGAAGCCGAGAAGATGGCCAGCTCCAGCAAGAATCCAGATCCAGCACGCAGCTCCAGCTATGGCAACCCGGAGTTGCCCGGGCCCTCCAGATCCAGCAGTCAGCCGCAAGATCCTGCACCTAAACCAAGAGATCCAGCAGTTCCAGCGAAAACAGAAGCGATCAACCGCACGCCGGAAGTCAAGGCCGAACCCTCGCGAGGCCTAACCACCGGACCACGTGCGGAGACCCAGCCCGGTGCACGACAGCCCAGCTACGCCGCTCCAGCTCAACAGCTCCAGCAGCAGTACTACGCTCCCGCAGCAAGACCGCTAGTGCTCCAGCTTTGCCAGGACTACGATCCCGCCATGCCAGAAGACCGCATCATCGACAGATGCATCCAAACGCTCCAGCCGGCAGACATCAGAACAATAGCCATGATCAAGCCCAAGACGTTAGCCGAGCTAAGAGATCATCTAGCTTGGTTAGACCGCACGATCCCGCAATCTAACGCCAACAAAGAAGAATCCAGCCCCGGTCACGCATCAATCAATCACATCCGTTCCCGCACCCCAAGCCGCAACCGCAGACAGGACGAATTAAGTTTCTTCAGATCCCGCTCAAGCTCCAGAGAAAGAAACGCCGCTCCAGCTTACCGCTCCCGCCCCACGTCACCTCATCAAGGTAGACGACCACTCCAACCGATCCAGCCGCAAGCCCGTCAGCAGCCACAAGCCGGCCAAGTTCAGCAGTTCCAGCCCCGAGCAAATCCACCGCCCCAGCCTGATCCCGCATGGTTCCAGCCCGCCGACTTATTCAACGTAGATCAGAACAACTACTACGTCGGAAATCGGCGATTGGCAGACGGACGCGCACTATGTAACTGGTGCAACAACGTGGGGCATATCATTTCCCATTGTAGAAACAAGAAGAACGGGATCCCGCGAGTTCACGGACCACCGATCCAGCAGGGAAACGACTGGCGCCGTTGAGAAGTACCCGTGATACACTCAACGACGCCACGATCCTTCACGGGAACCGAGTAATAGTGTACTTTAGAGATAGGGATCCAGCATACGCGCTTGTAGACCTAGGTGCCTCGGTGTCAGCAGTTAGATCCAGCTTTATTCCAAAACATGTACAATTTAGCAACAATAAAATTGGCTGAGTGGTTCAGCCAGGAAGAATTTATTTATACCGATCTAGCCAGGCAAAAACTGCCGTTCAAGTGCGTGTACATGGCCGACGGTTCCAGGGTCAAAGTGAACAGCTCCTGCACATTTTCCATTAAATTTAATAAAAGCTCAAGCAACTGGTTCCCGTGCGAGTTCGCAGTCATCGATTCTCTAGACACACCAATAATTCTGGGGTTAGATTTCTGGGAAGCGCACGGTGCTTTAATTGATCTCAAGCGAAAAAGAATAGTCTTTCAGAACGACCGAGAAATCGCCGGTCTCAGAGAACTCGAAAGCGGGACGGGCAGAAATTCGATCAACCATATCAAATTTTCAGAAACAGTTCTTAGCGGAGAAGCTCTCGAAAGAAAAACGGTCGAGACACTGGAGCCGGAGACATGTATCGCAGAGAACGGCAGGCCGATAGCAGAAACTAAGTTGATAGCTAAAGTCTCAGTAGCAATAGAACCACGCGAGGCACGGCAAATACAACTAGAAGTACCCTAAAATCCCGCAGATAACGAACCTTTTTTTTTACGAAAATTCGACCAAAAACCCTATCAGATAACGAACCTCTCAGATAAAGAACCCTTCAGATAACGAACCTGGCAGATAACGAACCCTTCAGATAACGAACCTGGCAGATAACGAACCCCTCAGATAACGAACCTGGCAGATAACGAACCCCTCAGATAACGAACCTGGCAGATAACGAACCCCTCAGATAACGAACCCTGCCAATGTGATTTAAGAAGCTTAGAGCTCTCCGAGGTAAATCGACTCAATTCAGCGACTTTTGTTGTCCCTTGATACGATACAACTCGGATTCCGGCTCGGACAGAGAAACCCATTTTGTTCATCTGCTGTCAAAACTTCGCGTCAAACGTCAGATCCGAGAGTGAGAAAGCAGAATTTCGCTGAATTCATCTCTCGCATGAATAAGATACCTCCGGATAAGATAAAATTGTCATGATGGGATCGGGAAGCGCCGCCATTCCAAAAGAGCAGCGCCCGGTCTAATTATTCAAACGCTGCTTCTCACAGTCAGATGCTTACTTTTGGTAACATTGAGAAATGGAGCTTCGGCGAGCCCTTATCGCTGCATTCGACAAGATGTGGGTACAATATCTCAGATTCATCATCGGAGATGACATGCTCCTCCGCATTCTTTCGAATGTGTGGTTCCGATCAAATTCATTCCAACGAATCGAGTCGATGTGTAGCTGCGGTGTGAAGTAGCTAGACATCGGTTGCCTCGTTGTCGACAGTCTCGACCGCCATATGTTTCTCTCTCGAAATCTCGAAGCAAGCCGAGATCCGAGTTGGATCGTATCGTGGGGCAACGATCGGAGTCTTTCTATTCACATTGATAGGGTTCGTTATCTGCCAGGTTCGTTATCTGAGGGGTTCGTTATCTGCCAGGTTCGTTATCTGAGGGGTTCGTTATCAGCCAGGTTCGCTATCTGAGAGGTTCGCTTTCTGCCAGGTTCGTTATCTGAAGGGTTCGTTATATGAAAAGTTCGCTATCTGAAGGGTTCGTTATCTACGGGATTTTAGGGTAGTAAGATGTGAACAGATGACCCCGGTATACGGTGGCACATTCGTCATCCAGCCGGTTGCAGCCTTACTCGAAAAGAAAAACCTGTGTACCCCGATGGCAATCGTCGACATCAGCCGCAACGCGACAACCACGTGGGTCGAGAATCATTCAGATTCTCGAATCGTGGTACCAAAGGGGATGCACGTAGCCGACGCATCGCCACTGGCGAACGAGAAAGAGAAAGCTATCATCGCACAGTGGGAGGAAACGCCAAAATAGGGCGCAAAAAGTCGATCTCGAAGTTGAAGTTTCCGAGCTGTGGAATCTGTTCTAGGATGGCTCAGAACTCAGAAGAGACATTCAGCTGTCGGCTCAAGCTTTTAACACGCCAGCTCGACCCCACGGAAGTCAATGGTTTTTTACCCCAAAATCGACCTCTTTTCCATTCGACTACGATCTCTGTTGAGGGAGCATCTAAAGAGCTGTCCTATGGAAATCGAAGGAGTCGGAGCGTTGGAATCGATGCCTCGACACTCCATTGTGAGCTGAGCCGCTTCACGAACTCGCCTTGTTTACTTGCCAATGTGGTCATCTTTTTCGTCAAAAATCCACTGATTTTCGACAATTTGACGATTCTGGAAGTACACTGCGGGTGCCGCCGGGCGCGCTCATTTTTTTTTTGAAATGCTCCTCAGACACTCCGCTTTCAGATGCCACTCGCAGGAGAGCCGCCTCCGTCCGCCTAAGCATTCCCGGAGCTGATTTCTGCATCGTTCCATTTGATAATCCATTGATTCCAGAGAAGCGACAGCAACGAATGCCCGGACCATGGGATCGGGTTGCTTGTGTCGCCGCACGCTCATGACAGTCAGAATGCTCTCTTAACGCAGCTCTATCCATGGTTCGGTCTCACTCCCACGGTGCACAAGCTTTTGGATCACAGCGCACAAGTCGTGAGACATATGCCTGTCCCAATCGGCATGTTGACAGAAGAAGCGCAAGAGGCCCGTCACAAGGACTGCCGATTCTTCCGACTTAACAACGCAAGAAAAAATTCGAGGGAGAACAACAATCTCGATCTTTTGAATATGCTCATTATCTCATCTGATCCCGTGGTCAATCGCTTTAGGGAACATGAGCCAAAGAGAGTCGTGGAAATCAGGGACCCGGAAGTACTCAGTCTCCTACGAAGCAACGGTAGCTCAGAGACAACCAGATCTATAGCCCGCCTAGAGACAGAACGTGATTCGAGATCTGAATCCTCAACTGATTCAGAGACTTCGGATGATTATGGGTCACCAGAATTCGGATCTGAAGAAGAAGAGACGATGTTGACTGACGGAAACACAAAATGAAAGCAAGAGAGGTTGTTCAATGTAGAGAAAGGTCAGGTTTAACGTTATTAATGCGAATGAGTGGTAAATGAGTAAACGGCGTTATCGAACTTCTCCGATCGATCGAAATCGCAACCGGATCTTTTTTTCTGTCTTTCCTAGCTTATGGAACGCAGTTGAAGCAGAAAAAACGAGGGAATAATTTTTGCGCCCTATTTTGTCGTTTCCTCCCACTGTGCGATGGACAACACGAACTCCAAGAACGAAAAAAAACGGATAGAACCTCCCTGAAAACAATGACAATACCCCAGAGTCCGCGCAGAGAAAGTTCCATACAACAATTAAACTTCAGTTCTGAGGGCATGAAGTCCGCTGAAGGAAAGAAGAAGGAAAGATGAGTGGTGAGACAACAGGGATCGGAAAAATTGCTCGTCTTCGCTATCCTCCATCTTAAGTCGTTGTTCTCAAAATCTTGGAACGACCGCCTCTGGGCACTCACTCACAATAATACCTCTGTCGTCAAGTCTACTGAATTCACTCCTTGCTATTCTTCAGTTCCTCTCTCGAGACAACCATCGAACCGGGGTAGACCACTTTTCGACAACTTTAGGCTTCACGTGTTGACCAAATGTGCATGTTCTGCCAATTTTCCATGATCATTCCAGGGCTCGAGCTTCATAAGACCAGTCCACGATCTGTGCATCTGTTCTCCTTATTTTGAAAACTTTCCAGGGCTCGGACGTCGAGTCCAGCTTACGACCTTGCCAGCAACGCGCAAATCCGGGAGAATTCGTCCCTTGAATCACAATTTACGAACGACACGAGTAACGGAAGGTGGGGCATGGCGGAGTATATATGTACACAGCCCGACATAATGATAGCACTGACCGACTTCTCGCGATTTCCCTATCTCATACCGCAGCTAACCTCCGCTTTCTCTGTCCTACCGGTGACAATTTCAATCTGGAGTTTCAGACTTAATTTCTATCCCTCCTTGAATTTTGATTCGAAAACGGAACGGTGGAATCATAGCTCGAGGAAGTTGAGGACGCTCTCTCAATAGCGTATCGAGCCGCCATGGGACTCCAGTACTGCGACCATGCGGTTTGGATGTGACCTGAACAGATTTCGAACGTAATTTTGAGAGAGATTTGCCCATTCTTGTCTTATCGCGACTTTGAGCTCATGAACAGTGGAAAACCGGTGATTCTCTCGATACACCGCTCGAGAAAGGTGGCCCCACACGTTTTCCATTATGCTCAAGTCCGGTGACCTTGCAGGCCACATGAGACGGGCGATCTTTTTTTTCGCGATGTTATGATTAGAGTGCTAATGTTTATGCACTAAAAAAAACCGAATTTCGCATGGAAATATGCTCTAAAAATCAGGGAAATATGCATTATTATGCTGAAAATATGCGTCAAAAATTCACTGAGAAATCGAGTTCTGGAGGATATGCTTCCAGAGAATGTATGAAAAAGAGAAATGAGGGTTTTCCGGTTTCAGAGCACAGTTGTCGATGCTAATCAGGGGGGTTCGCCTCCCTGGAGAGGCGTCCAGCTTTATCAGGGGGGACGTTGTCTCTCTATTGAATCCATTGAGCTCCATGGCAGAGGATTTACGGGAAGGACACCGAATTCCTCCGGATTCTGTTGTAGGAGAAAACAGGGGAGCGCGAGTCGGAAAAGGTTCGGAATCACCGTCGTAGAGTGTGTCCGCACGTTTTCCGGAAACTCGTCAGCCACTTTATGCATGCGATGGGTACATGAGTTCGGTCTGTCCGGAATATTTCCAGAGAATTACGCCCAGCGCAGCAGAATTGCCATTGGACCCATTGTGGAACAGACTAAACTATACAGTACTACCTTGTTCATTGGCTCCGCGAACTTCGAAGATCAACCTGGCTGCTTGCATGCTGCAGTTGACCAGTGGCTCTGAAGATTCGGCCAGAAAAAGGTTGTAACTTCCGCGAGGGAATAACTGCTTCTCGACAATCGTCTGAGCTCCAGTGACAGAAATTCGACCTATTCATGCAAAATTATGCTCCAACGACCGAAATATGCGTTTAAGGCCGAGATCGCCCGAAGTATATTAACGTGAGGGTCGGACATCTTCGTGACTCCTTTCTTTTCAAGTGTTGGGCACGCTTGAGCTCTCTTTGCACCGTTCGCACACGGCCCGACATTCCGGTGGCTTTCCGGACATTTTTTTGCATCCTTTTCGGAAGATCACTTTTCTGACCTCGACGACCTGGGGATGTATGGCACAATGAAATCCGTGTTTTTCACGCGCATGAAAGGTGAGGCAGGGAGGAAAATTTGCTGACGGTGAAACATTAACTTTTCTCACCTCGATTCCCAACAGTCGAGAGTATCGCTCACCACATTCGAAACTTTCAAAGGCGATCGTGTATCTTCTGTTAGATCCAGGAAATCCACTTCGCTGGCTACTAATTGCAGGACTGCTGAGTTCACGTTACCGCCATGAAACAATCGACAAACAAACAGAGCAGAAGTACAGGAAATGGATGGATTTTGCCTCGGATCTTAAACGAAGAACACCGGGATCGATGAACTGCCCAGCGGCCGAGCTGACCCGCGGCCGAGTTGACGTGCACCGATACTGAAGATGCATGAATGTTCTTCAAGACTTTGCAAGTTGAGATTTTACCGCCGACGTGGAAGCTAGAACGAAGAGGTAAATATGCGCAAAAAGCCGGCCGACCCAATACAGATTTTTTCTATTCACAGATACCGTATTTCTTCTGAATTCCGGGCATGCTCGCTTATTATTTCAAACGCTCCGAGAGGTGCCTGCTTATTAGAGCATGCCCGATGTTTAGAGCATACCCGCTCATTTTAACGGAGGACTCCGTTAATATTTTCAGTCCGAGCAGGCGGTTCCGGCACGAATTAGTGACGTCACCGACAGATCTGTCGCGACAGATGACGTCATCTTTTGCCGGGGGCTCCGGTAATCACATCGGCTCGACACTGCTTTGTGCCCTGAACATCGAGTACCATACGCCTGAGCAATCGAGATGACGAACCAAACCTCTGTGGTGTGTTCTTGCTCCGTGGCAGTGAACCAAGATCTCAATGGAATGAATCCCTTTACTTATTCCCTTTAGTTCTGTTCAGTGGCATTGCTTAGACCATTCGGCTTCCGCGTGCTTTGTTTAATTAATTGTCCAGGTTGTCCGACATGCTGAGCACGTGGCTCAACTCCATTCATTGTCCATGTAAACACGGTTATTCTTCTTTCCACCATCGGAATCCTCCGTTATGGCGTTCACTTCAGTGAACACCTCCTGTAGGTATTTTCATCTGGGACGGGGACGAATTTCTTCACAATTCTCATTTTATTGCATGTGGAACAAGCTCGAAGTTATATATGTACATATATATTACATGCCTCTCAACGTTTCGCGGGCATGCCCGGCAATTGGAGCATGCCTGCATAATATTCCAAGCGCTTTGAGGGATGCCCGCTTATTAGAGCATGCCCGGGATTCAGGAGAAATGCGGTATGCGCTTCTTTCTGCGCTTCGGCTTTTATGCGCAGATATGCGCCAGCAGACACAATAGAGATTGTTTTCATTCACAGATTTGAGTTCCTAGGTGCGCTTTTAGTTTCCGATACCGCCAATGTAGTTCATGATAGACACTACTATTGCTGATAATTTGAAAAAATCGGCTCTCCATATACATTCTTTGAGTCTCTCGGACAATGGACTCCAATTCTTCCTCCGCTTTCGTCGGAGGAACTTCAACGACATATACTAATATTTTATCGTCGATGTCTTCCGATGTCGGCCCGTTATTTCTTCGAACTGTATTCCGGTCCGAGGCTGAACATCATGTAATTTTTGTCACAGCTGTACACGATATCAACGTTTTTACCCAAAGCCATACGTTGATTCGAAACCCCGCGGTATCTGTATTCTTCATGCTCGTTTATGTCGACAAGATCCACTAAAACAAAAGATGTGTTCATTCCGGGTGAAGGGTTCCGGGTTTTCTCTATAGTGAGCGATGTTCGCCGGAGATGCTCGTTGAACCCGGGACTGTCTAACGAAATTATCGGCGAGCGGGTCGTATTCAACGAGCAGTTGGATCGTTGTCGCGTTGATTGATCGATTCGTAAATTAACCATTCCTCGTATTGGAGCCATCTAGTCATCCGTGTGTATACCCATTCGCGGGCACAGTGTATCTTCCACCCTTGGATGTTACTCGTCGAGTGTCAGTCGACGCACGGACGCGCACCTGCTGTATGCCCGTCACATGAGATGCACCCCAGCGGCCGTCGAGATTCGAACCGCCGCCATCGAGTTCTGGTTACAAGATTGGCCGCGTGACCACAAGACAATCGGCCGTTTGATCCCTTTTTCGGACACACGGGTTGAATCAACTCCAACCAACGGTGCCTAGGTGAAGGGAGGGTCCTTACGGACACAACCCGACATCAGGGGGAACGAACCGAATTGTCATTGGAGCTCCATGACGCCAGAACTCAGCCCCGCCGAAGCACGGTTACAGTCCCATGCCAAGGGGACCGGTTGTATTCGACGCAGATGAATTGTTTGAAACTTGTCTTCAGGAAAAGCGGGATTCCGCTCAGCTCGTGTGCGACCGAGTGTTTTTCACTGAAGTTCGAAAGCGATATTCGAATTAGGTCTTTACGGTAGACGGATCCATCGATGAGGACTTTGGTGAACAGTATTGCTACAAATCACGTGCGATCCATTGCCTGGAATGAATCGAGAGTGACATTTTAGTGACTGGGATAGATGAGTAGAGTCGGCTTGCTTTCAGAGATTTAACGTCAGATTTAAGGTCCTAGCTTAGATTATATTGACGATCAGCCGCCGTAGCGGCCGTAAGCCGCGGAGGGTCCTGCGACCTTCGCGCTGCTTAGAAAGAACATCGCAGAGAACATGAGCGACTATGATTGTCTGTGTAATGAAGTAAAAGTTCAGCCGGTAGTCCAACCCACCACGAAACTGATCCAATACAACGGTAGGCATGCGGACCCGTCTCTTACCGAACGATAGACGTCAGTCAAGTTTGCGGAAATGTTCCTGGCCGTGCATCGTACGCACGCCAAGCATTCTTCTAGGGAGCGGGTGGGGTAGGCATCCCGAGAAGCGCAATATCGACAGCGACATCCTACATAACGATGCGCGGAATGCTGGGGGTTTTGTCCATGGATGAAGAAAGCCTCCCCGAGCTCCTATGGAACACTCGTGAACTCCCTTCCTCCGAGACGGGTGTGCGCAGTACCGTCACCGGGGGTGATACCGATCACAGCACCAAACTGGCAGAATGGATGCCATAGTTTGATGAGAACGATGTAGCGGCCTCTGGTAAATATACATATTTCTGGAAACCTCAACTCTCCTCGACGACGATGTGGGGGACGACAAGAGTCTAACCCTAGTGAGTTTGCACCCAGAATTTTTTGAAAAAAGTAGCACGCTCATACAACGTAGAAAGCTCTAGTGACCCACCCCATATGACGGGGTGATACCGATCACCCCCTCTCACCCCCTCTTCATTTTTTTCCGACGATTGCATGACGGGTGCGGCGGCATACACTTCAAGTTTCATGGACCTGGGTAGGGATATTCTCTCAGAATTCGCGAAAAACGTGTTTTGATCGGTATCACCCCGGGTGACGGTACTTCTCCGAGGTCAGCTCTTTAAACCGCGGATCCGCCAACACCCCATAGCGGCGACTTGAGCAGACTTTCGGTGCGCTGGCTTTCAGGCAACTGCTGGCGCAAGCCGCTTACCGCGCTCGCGGGCCGAGGTGATTCCAGCTGCCGCAGCTGCAGCTACCGCAAACCTAAAAACTACGCCGACATTATTTTCACTGCACTCTCCACCACTGTGTTCACGTTGAGAGGTTTCTGGCCCTCCGCCCCACAGGAAAGGCGATGAAGAATCACTCGAGCCACGGGGGTCTTCCACTGATTGTGAGTTGAAAAAACGATCACGAATTGCGCCCAGTGCAACGATCTTCCGCCTATGTTGACTTTCGTCGAACGTTTCTCCCAATCGCTCTAAATATTCAACCCCAAACGTTCGATGAAGCGTTGTTGCAATTCGAAATCACTGAGGAATGAACAGCGCCATCTAGCGGGAACTTCTTCAGAGGTTTCTATCTGAGGACCCGGCTTGAAGTTCGCGCCGCGGTTCCATCCATGGATGGATATTAGGATGGGTGGATATGAATATGGATCGAACCCAGATGGTGTTTCTAAGTTCTTTCAATTCTTCAATCGCTTTGAGATTATCCGCACACGGCCTCACACCAGGCTCATTTGAAACAAACCCCACAAACTCGACAGAACGAACACCGATCACGCATTTAGTGTTTAACCTCTGACCACTGGCGTAGCTAGACGATCTGGCGCCCGGGGCGGCCCCCCGAATCGGCGCCCCCCCCCCCCCATCATGGAAAAATTGAAAAAGACCACGCGTTATCATGGAGAGCGCTGCATTATTATATTAGATTATATGTACATATATGATCATCATGCGTTTCAGAGACGAACCTTACGAGCTTTCAAGGTTCAAATTCGTCAATGGCGTCTTCCATATCTATGTCGTTCGAAAGTTCGTTCTCTATCGACAGGATAGCAAGGTTTGACAAGCGCATTTGACTCATTGTGGAGCGCAGATAAGATTTTATGAGTTTGAGCTTTGAGAAGCTCCTTTCACAACTAGCAGAACTAATCGCGACCGTTAAAAAGATCCGAAGGCAAACGACCATGTTCGCTACACAAATATCGAGCCCGTAGTCCTTTATGAATTGGAAATCTGAGTCCCCGATCCATATCCCCTCTGCTTTCATGAGTCCATTTCGAGAAGTCCGCCATCGCGCCAAAGAAGGGTTGGTTCAAGATGCGCTGACGTGCGAACAACGAGAAGTCGGGTGGAGATGTGAAAGTCTCCAAACTCTAAGAGAAAGAGCAGACGGCTCCTAATAGTTAGCCGCATCAGCCGCATCTGATGGATCAGCTGTGCTCGAGCTGTCAGTCGCTGTGAGTGATCGATCTGATTGATTGAAATGGCTGAAACGGCTGGAGGTTTCTGAGTGATCAGAGAATTTGGTGGACAGTACGACTTCAGATGAAAAGAGTACGTTGCTGTGGTTCTCCGCTGCCAAATTTTCCTGGAGAGCGTTAATATCTAGATCGCTTTCCAGTAGGTAGAGAGATCGCACTAGATAGAGAAATTGACGCTTCTGTGTTGCACACTGACGTATGCGAAAACAGCACAGACTGAATTAACTCACAGTCCATACCTGAGTCTTTTCGAGGGTATACTCTCTGTCCCGGAGGTTCGACCCTGGGGAAAGTGCAGGAAGATGACTGGATCTTCGATCTTCCGCACGATTTATTTTCCAATCGCTGAAGCCACTTAGTGCTCTATCTCGTTCATCTGTTACCTCTCCCTCCTTCTTTGTTATTGACATTTCCTCGTATTGGAACGAAGCATGCGGGAAGGAGTGCATTGGGAACAACAAACGCAACTCTTGCATGCTGCTGCTTTCATGAACAGAGTCGATTGATGACTCCAAATCATGAAATCCTTTGTTGGGAGTGGACCTCAAACTAGACTGAAAAGTTCAACAGCGGATTCTGGGGGCGGTAGGTCCTGGAAGCTGCGCTTTCCCGTCTTCAATTTTTGGAAAACGCATATTATGGGGAAGCTTGATAGTTGTCATTGTTCAAGACGAGAAGAGCTCTCGGCATCTTCTCGATGCATCGAGGGTTCTCCCAAAGACAGGGGGAGTCAGTGTGCGGAGCCGCTTAGTCCCTGGAGCGCTGATCGGATTGAGCTTACAATTAATGGCGGCAAAATATTGAACGCGCTTCCAACTCCGGGCTCCATATTGAAGTCAATCGATAATAATTTGTTCTGGAGCACTTTTTGACGGGCGCCCATTCATGCTATCTGGACCATTTCTTATTGTGTACGTTGGTACTCAGCTTTGCGAGAAAATTCTTAGTGAAATTGCCGCCCCCAGTGCCGACCCAGATGTGTGGCGCCCGGGGCGGGCCGCCCCCCCGCCCCCCCCTTACTACGCTAGTGCCTCTGACCAACCTCTGACCATGCTCCTCACGCGTTGATCCGCTGACGAGAACGTCATCTAAAGTACGAAGATGACAACGCCTGGCAAGCCAAACAGCATGACTTCCATCATTCGCTTGAAAGCGGCCGGTGGCGAGGCCAACCCGACGCATCAAGTTTAGAAAATTAGCGTTTCTATCAGAAAACCAGAGTGATTGAATCACTCGATGCTTTTGAATTTGTCTCTGGTACGGTAGCGTGGCGAAAAAGGGAGGCAAGGTTCGAGTTTGCGTAGATCTAAGGAAGGTGAACGATTATATTGTCACCGACGCATTCCCTCTCCCTCATGTCGAGGATTTGCTGTTGAGATTGAAGGGGAGCTCCAACACCGAGATGATGATGAAAACCGAGTACGTCGCTTGAACTTCTTTAAAATCATCAACGACGCTTCTGAGCAGTGAAACGGCTCGAGGTCTCTTCTTGGTCGGTGTCAGCTCTGACTCATCGATTTCTTTTTGCAGCTAGTATCCATCCTCCTCCAGCTATCATCCAAAGTATGTAGAGAACACAGTTCGGGATCGGAAGCGCTCGCAGCGTCCGTCCTTGCCGTCGAACTATCCAGAAAAATATGTTTCACGTAGGAAACCATTAGAGTCGGTTTTTGTGGAGGATATTCATTGTCGCAAATCGGGGAGCATCCTTCGCGACCGAAGACACGGATTCTCTCGAAAATTGTTTCTTTCAAGATGACTCGAAACTTGGATAGACAGGGAGATGAGTGGGACAGAAACTATCTATCAACCTAGTCTCGAGCATTCGCATCAGATAGGTCTTTTTTTAATTCCGCTAACACTCTGCACTTCTTAATTGTATTCCCGAAAATACGGATTTACGAGGGTCGGGAAAAGCCGATTGCTCAGCGATCTTGTTCAGCACGCATTGTTCAGCCGATGTGCTGCACCCACAAATAATGAATTATAGAAGAAAGAACTGAAATCACTACTGTTCCGTGATGTGGTTCGAAATTCGAACGAATCGCAGATGCACTCAACAAACTGTTAGAGCAGCAACAAGAGCTCCCGAAAACAAGAGTTTCTGCGATCGAATTGTTTCGGAATCGAGATGGGAAAACTCGACCGGAAAACGAGAAATGCGAGTGAAATTCGTGCGGCTCGATAGTCAGAATGGGATGCAGCGCTTTCGATGAGCTTCTGAGAATACAGGAGGACTCATTTTGCCGAAACATGCGATTCCGGAGAAGAGGTCGAAACCATCCGAAACCGAAAGAGACATGAAAGGCATCGAAAAGCCGAATTAGGCGAAATACAGGCAAAGCTAGTAAATTCAGGCAAAAAGCATGAACTTCGCAGCTCAAATGATTAGAATCTCAGGCTTCCTCCGTTTCGGAAGTTCACTGTTTTCAAGTGAGAAATCTTGAGCAGCCGAAACAGCGAACCGGGACGTTCTGGTTTCATCACAAGAGCTGTCCAGTCGTAAATATATTATTTTCAACTGATTCATCATGTTAGAAGAGGCTACCCCCAAGCCAATGATGGTGTCGATTTCCTTCGATACGTCTCTGATTCCTTTCTGCGGATCCGTTGTCATGGCGTTTAGGAGTCGATACTGCGAGAGCATAACGCTCAGCGCTCAGCCCCTCTCCGGAATCTTTCGAAAATCTTGATGATCTCATTCCTTCTAGAGTAGACAAAGTCAGTCGTGTGAGCTGCAGTGAAGGAGGATTGGAGGTTTTTGTACAGTTTGACAACTTCACCGGGAAGCTCATCCAAGATCACCTTTATGAGAGCCGATTCGAGGGACTGGAGCTCGGTAAGGTGACCTTGACGTTGGACGGTGGCTTCGAATCGGATGTCGCTGTCTTCGAAGTTCATGAGGGAGACGTTTCATTTCATTGAGCGCAACGCCGCTCCACTTCGCTCCGTCCAACATCTCATTATTATCAGTCTTGATTTCGTTCAGTTCGGCCTCGAAAGTTCGACCTTATCGTTCGATGCGGGGAATTCAATGTTGTTTGAACAGATTCACGCAAATCGGTTCTGTAAGCTGTTCGATAGTTTCGGCTTATTGTTGAAGGCTGAAGTTCAGATTCGTTCTCTGGCTTTCTGTGGTTGAAGTTGAAAAATTCTTCCGCTTGGAGTTTACTTTTTGTTTTTTGCCCACACACTTCAACGACAAATAGAGCATAATGCACTCGATCCATTAATTTTAGCGTAGGGAGAGCAGCTTCGCTGTGTCAGTATTGGACGCGATATTTGATAATGTATGCCGTTTCGGCTCCAACGACGCCATCGAGTTGATTCTGGCGCCGTTTCGAAACCCATCCCTATCCTCGGAATCAGGTCGCCAGCGTTTGTTATGACGATCTTGAGAGTTTCCTAAACACCGATCGAAAGCGTCGAGCAAAGCGCAGCGGGGAATCTCAGAGTTCGACGAGTTGTCGGTAGAGAGCGCTCTGAGCGGAATGTTATTGCCAGAATTTATTAAGGGTTCCTCCCTCCCCTCATCAATTATCACTTGCCCGAATCTCAGATGCCTGAATCTTATCTAATCTAGGAATCGGGCATCTGAGATTCGGGCATCTAAGATTCGAACATCTGAGACGACACCGCACTCGTCATCAAAGTCTTGCCCCGACAATTCTAGGGAGAGCCAAGACACGGACTCCGGTCGTCGCGGGTCAAAGTCAGTCGCAAGACAATCAAGAACCAATTCCCCGCGAATCATGAGACACGACGGTATTGATGTTCACAGCTTTTCTTCTTTCAAGTTTCGTTCCTCTTCGATTTGCGGTCCACGAAGGAACTTCACCGACAGGATACCGACTCGGCGATGCGAGGCTTTTGGAGAAACTCACAACGGATTCGTCTGCCGCGGTTTCTTACAGAGAAGTGAAAGAAGTTTTCTGAACGCGATTCGTCGGCCGTTGCCTTCCGTTCCGTTGAACTTCCTTTTCCTTTCTCCACCGAGGATCTAGCAGCGTAGGCATTGATCAGTTCGCTGGAGTTAACCTTAGGAATACATCGACAGAGATCTGCTCCAAGGTAAGACAAAGGATAGATTTCTCCTTATGAGAAGCATTTGGATGGTGTCTATTAGGCTCTTCAGGAGTATTCCCTTCGCAGGCATAAAGATGACTGGATTATACGACATGCTCGGAGATAACCCTTTGTTGTCAAGTCTCAAAACGCATTCGAATTGTCACGCAGTCATCGACGGTTCAAATCTCCTGTACTCGTTCTCGCTGAGAAAACACGCGCTCTCCAATTTCTCCGGTTATGATAGAACTGTGAGAAATTTCTTCCAACGCCTACTTGATGCCGGCATTACTCCACATGTGTTCTTCGATGGCCCTTCAAGAAGTAAGATCCAAATATCTAGGTAAGCGAATCTGATCTGATAGTGGATTCCCTCCGTCAACTTCGCTTTATTTTTTGTAGACGATCCGTACAAATGGGAAAGAGGCAGACTAACA
>JAJSRV010000040.1:32778-58456 GCA_021527715.1 Neoseiulus cucumeris | reverse complement strand
AAAAAAAAATTAGGTTGGAGCAAAGTGGAGCATCACGGTTCGAGACTCATGAATGTGGCCGATTTTCAGCGAACTGAGAGGATACTTTGTTTGTCGCATTGGGAAATCAAGAGGCCTCATAACTTCCAAAAAATGGGTTTGTCGTGACGAGGAGACAGTGTTCCAAGTCACTCTTAATCATTTGTTCCATCACCAGAAGTTGTTCCACCCCACTGTTTAGATTTCGTTTCTAACTATTTTTGGCGCCAAACCTCGGGTCGACTTTGACGTTGCTTTGAATGCTCGTTCCACCCCAAAAGCGATCTTCCTCTCAAAACTAAGTTTTGTTCTCGATTACCCAGCCATCGGACATCATGAATCCCAATTTTCAACCGAAACCGCCGACATGAATTTTTTCCACCTAAAATGCCGTTTTGTCCCACTGTGCGCCGCTCCACTTCGCTCCGTCCAACATCTCATTATTATCAGTCTTGATTTCGTTCAGTTCGGCCTCGACAGTTCGACCTGATCGTCCGATGCAGGGCAATTCAATGTTGTTTGAACAGATTAACGCAAATCGGTTCTGTGAGCTGTTCGATAGTTTCGGCTTATTGTTGAAGGCTGAAGTTCAGATTCGTTCTCTGGCTTTCTGTGGTTGAAGTTGAAAAATTCTTCCGCTTGGAGTTTACTGTTTGTTTTTTTGCCCACACACTTCAACGACAAAAAGAGCATAATGCACTCGATCCATTAATTTTAGCGTAGGAAGAGCAGCTTCGCTGTGTCAGTATTGGACGCGATATTTGATAATGTATGCCGTTTCGGCTCCAACGACGCCATCGAGCTGATTCTGGCGCCGTTTCGAAACCCATCCCTATCCTCGGAATCAGGTCGCCAGCGTTTGTTATGACGATCTTGAGAGTTTCCTAAACACCGATCGAAAGCGTCGAGCAAAGCGCAGCGGGGAATCTCCGAGTTCGACGAGTTGTCGGTAGAGAGCGCTCTGAGTGGAATGTTATTGCCAGAATCTATGAAGGGTTCCTCCCTCCCCTCATCAATTATCACTTGCCCGAATCTTAGATGCCCGAATCTCAGATGCCTGAATCTTATCTAATCTAGGAATCGGGCATCTGAGATTCGGGCATCTAAGATTCGGGCATCTGAGACGACACCGCATTCGTCATCAAAGTCTTGCCCCGACGATTCTAGGGAGAGCCAAAACACGGACTCCGGTCGTCGCGGGTCAAAGTCAGTCGCAAGACAATCAAGAACCAATTACCCGCGAATCATGAGACACGACGGTATTGATGTTCACAGCTTTTCTTCTTTCAAGTTTCGTTCCTCTTCGATTTGCGGTCCACGGAGTAACTTTACCGACAAGAGACCGACTCGGCGATGCGAGGCTTTTGGAGAAACTCACAACGGATTCGTCTGCCGCGCTTTCTTACAGAGAAGTGAAAGAAGTTTTCGGAACGCGATTCGTCGGCCGTTGCCTTCCGTTCCGTTGAACTTCCTTTTCCTTTCTCCACCGAGGATCTAGCAGCGTAGGCATTGATCAGTTCGCTGGAGTTAACCTTAGGAATACATCGACAGAGATCTGCTCCAAGGTAAGACAAAGGATAGATTTCTCCTTATGAGAAGCATTTGGATGGTGTCTATTAGGCTCTTCAGGAGTATTCCCTTCGCAGGCATAAAGATGACTGGATTATACGACATGCTCGGAGATAACCCTTTGTTGTCAAGTCTCAAAACGCATTCGAATTGTCACGCAGTCATCGACGGTTCAAATCTCCTGTACTCGTTCTCGCTGAGAAAACACGCGCTCTCCAATTTCTCCGGTTATGATAGAACTGTGAGAAATTTCTTCCAACGCCTACTTGATGCCGGCATTACTCCACATGTGTTCTTCGATGGCCCTTCAAGAAGTAAGATCCAAATATCTAGGTAAGCGAATCTGATCTGATAGTGGATTCCCTCCGTCAACTTCGCTTTATTTTTTGTAGACGATCCGTACAAATGGGAAAGAGGCAGACTAAGACGTCAAGAGCGCTTACAAAAACTGGTCCATGGAACCACCAATTTCCGTGTCCTCGACTATCCGCAACCTACAGCCATCGTAGACGTTTTCCGCGATGTTTTACACTCGCTTGGAATACGATCTATTCAGGTATGAATGTAAACACCCATCAGCTCCAGGCTCAGCTTCTGCAGGCCTCAGTGGAGAATCACGAAATCTCTTATTTTTCATCTCTGATTCTAGGTGTCTGCGAAAAGGGACTACACGCTTGAAATGGTCTCCCATGCCAAACACTTGAACGCGTTTCTGATTTCGGGAAATGCGAAATTCTTCGTCGAGGATATACCTCGAGGCTTCGTTTTCGTTCAAAGAGAGGTGTTTGGAAGTGCTAATTTCGAAATAGGGCACAAAATGAAAACCTTCAAGTTCAAGAAGCTCAGCGAGCTGATCGGTTTGGGTCGGTGCCGTTCCATTTTTGTGCGTTGCGTCGATAAGTGGCGTTGGCCATCGAAATTCAACTCCAAACTGTTCATCATTTCAGAGCATTCTCCAAATCCATATGCGTTGATCATGTGGGTAGTCGTGCTGTACAATCGGAAAACTTTCGAGTTATTCACGAGGCCTTTTTTCGGGAAAGCCAAAAACCGCCCGGAACACTACCCGCAAAGTTCGACTTCCTGGATGGAGACCCTTGTTTCAGAAAGATCTCGAAAGTGAGCGAGTCCTTCCAAGGAATATGGCGAATCGATAACATGAATTCAATCTCGATGGTCAGAGTTCGAACCCTGACAGTTGATAGAGGCGGTCAAAGATCAGACCGAGCTCCAAGCGGCTTGTCAAGCGAGTCATGGATCCGTCTGAATGCCGCCGTCCCCTTTCCAGATTCCCTCTGATGAAGGTGCTGCAATTTTTCCTCGAGCGCACACAAGCCGATGCCGAGGCTATAATTCGTGGACAGGTAAATGGCGAAGCATTTATTTTTCTCCGCGACTCTCGTGAACGACTCGAATGAACGCATCATTCTCTTGCAGCTGTATCCCGGAGAACGTAAAGAGGCCGCGCTTTTCTTCGAACAGAGCATTTCAGCTCAGCTCGTTGAGCCTCACGATGTCTTCGAAAAGATTGAGGAGCAAATTGAAACGGGAAACTTCTGTGACGAGGATCTCCCCAAGTGGTTCCTTCGCTATTTGACGGTTGAGGTGAGGTAGTTTGTCTCCCATGAAGTTGAGCGCTTTGATCCGTCAAATCGTCCTCGCCATCACGACGAATCATTCGCTTTGCAGTGCAAGATGCTCCCTTCAGTGATGGATATATTGACAGGCCGGCGGAATCAGCTGGTTTCGTTTCTGGAGAACTTTGAGAAAAAATCCGTGAACGAAAGTACACTTCGCCTTCGACGGATCATTTACGGAATCCTCTTCGCCGAAACGGAGGATCGCGATGGAGTCGTGAAAGTCGCAGGTAACTCATAGTTAAGTGAATGATTCAATAAAACGTTTGTTTTGCGCTCGTTGAACCGTTCGAAAGATCGTGGGTTGCTTCACTTCCAGAACTCGATCGCATAGCCGACTCGTTGGAAGAAACTGAACAGATGCCCATGCGTTTCCTGTGGAATCCAGAGAGCCCCTCTGAGAAACGTGAGGTACCGGGCTTGAAGAAGATGGAGTTCCTGACGCAATCTGAGCGTATTGAGCTCTTTTTGCTAAGCATGGGTAAGTGGAAGACCTCTGTCGAATTATGCCGTCACTCTTCCGAGTCCGAATCTCATCATCATCAGAGTTATCATGAATATCTCATTTATCGGAATGGTTTTCAATGCTAGGCGCTGAGGAGAATTTGCTCCGAGAAGTTGACTCGAAGGAGGCAATGTACGTCTTGATAATCATGAGATACTGGATTATTGCCAACGACGACGTTGGAAGAAAAGATCTCATACGAATTCTTCTGACAGCTCTCATGGTCGAACAAAAGTGAGTTCGTGCGAGTGATGTTGTGGCCCGTCCCTTTCGTGTCAGACCTCATATTGGCAGATGACCTTTTTCCAGAAATATTTTGACTCCCAAACTAAAATTAGTGACGCTTGTCTCCGCAGGTACTCAAAGACTAGCAATATCTTCAATAATGCAGTCCAACTCAACGAAGACGCAAGCTGCACTCTCGGGATTCGCTTCGAGCCGGACAGTGTACCGCAAGAACGAGAATCCTTCGCTTGTATGCATCCTCATTCACTGCTGCAGAATGCCACGCTTTTCGGAAGAGTTCTGCACAGACTTCTCATGCAGCCTCTGGGTGCTACTGTGGATGCTATCGAAGCCATCACAAGTGAGGTGGTCTTTTATCATGTTCATCGACGTACTCGTTGTGCAGACGATGATGAGTTGAAATATATCGTGGGACATGCGATGGATGAGAATAACAAGAAAAACTTCTGGGAGACTGTTGACCTGATTTGGGACGAGAAAGCGATAATTCGAGGACGGAACATCATGCGCGATTTCCGCGCCGCTGGAGACCAGCCGCGTCCTTGATCTACTCAAGCCCGTGAGAGAACGATTCCCGTAATTTGCAGTTTGTTCTTCATGCCTGAGAGCATGAGTTTTATGCGCACCATTTCTGCGCCAAGTATTCAAATAATCTCAAATTTTCCAGTTTCATTAATAAAACTTCGATTTGAAAGCACCTGAATTTTCCTTTCGACTTCGGAAATCTGAATTTTTCCATTCAACAGGGAAGTGTGTCCTCGATTAGTTGCAACAGAGTCCGCCTATTATGTTTAAAGTTTTTCTTAAAAAAGAAAAAATACTACCTCCGTTCCGAGATAGTGATCCTATTCGACATCAAGGGCCTGCTTTTTCGACATTTCGTGTTCTTCGAGCTATAACGCGATTGACGGTGCTTGGGTGAGGAAAGAACTATGGGCGTATTGGAGGAGAACTCCTCCTCCTTGATGAGCGGCAGACTCTTGGACTCTTTTACTAGGAAATTCCAACTCTCCTCCTCAAGATGAAGCGCTCCAGAATTCTCGCCCGGGGCGTCATCCGCTCAAGGGCCGGCCCTGCGAGAGCATCCAAGCCAAACTAAATGAGGACTGGCTGTTGGGAATGTCCGGGAAAAAAAACTCTTGAACGGTACAGAAATTTTTACAGACTAGGAAGTACCAGTCACGATACAAAAGCATCAATGCGATCTGCCGAAAGTGCGGTATTGAAGAAGAGTCGCTTGAGCATATAATCCTGGAATGCAGGAAACCGGCTCATGCGGAGAGCATTATCCAGAAGATGATCGGACTTCATGAGGACGGCACCCCGAAGATGGTATTCTACACGAAAAAGATGTTAAAAGCATGGGAGAATGCAAACGATCCCTAATCGTCTGCCACAGAAAACAAAGCCGCACCGACCAGCCGAGAAATCGCCTCTTATTTAGGGTCCTCTTGTAATGCTTAAAATGTAAGATAACAAGAAGATGGTCAATAAATATCCATCCATCCATCCAGAGTTGCATCTCCCCATCAGATCAAATTTAAAACGAACACTGACTTGGTGAAGAACGTCGTCTATCCTGACGTTTTCTGAACTATTCCAATGTGCAGACAACCACAAACCCCAACCACGGAATAATACGCATACCATTGCACGTTATCCTCGAACGTTGTTTTCATTGATTCGATATTCAATAGAGAAACTCAATCGCGCGGCCTTTGGCCGCCTGGTAGATCATATCATCTGCATCCATCGTGCTGGGGTCGAAAGCTCGTCGATGGGTCCTCTGCAAGTCAACTTGGGCTTGAGCTGCTTTAAATTCTTCAGCATCTGACAAACAACATAACCCATCAGCACACGGAAAGGTCAGAATCAACCTGGCAAAATTAGCAGTCAGAAAACGCCACTCACGATTAAGGAATAAGCATAGGCAAAGCTCCACTCCGATAATAATCAATCCACCAAGAAACCAGAGGGATAACGACCGGTAGCGTTTGCATCATGCGCGTTGAGCGAAACGCAGCAGCGATATTCCGCGGGCGAAAAAGAAGCGCTGGCATGCGTGTTCGCGATTGAAAGTTGGCACGTTTTCCTCTTTGGAAGAAAGTTCAAGTTGCGAACAGATCATCGGGCGGTGGTGACGCTGTCGGGAGCTAAAGGCACGGGTCTGGCTTCGTTGAGAATTGCAAGATGGATAGAGCGACTTCGGGGATATAATTTTGCGGTGGAATACAGGCCAGGCCCCAAAAACAATGTGCCGGACATGCTGTCAAGGCTGCCGCTTAACGATCAACTCGCCACCGTCGCCGAAGACGAAGTAGTAATAGCGCAAATGCACGCGGAGATAGAGCCCATTTCGTGGGAGGAAATATCAGCACAAACCGAGGCCGATGACCACCATGTTGGAGAGACTTTTTGATCGAGAAGGCATCCCAAAATGTGTGGTGAGCGACAACGGACCGCAGTTCGAGAGCCAGGAGTTTGCCGCGTTCTTGGAAAAGGACAATATCCGACACCAGAAGACTCCGATTTACCACGCCATGGCGAACGGGTTAGTTGAACGCTTCAACAGAACCCTAGGAGGATTTTTGAAAACGGCCGGACGGTTGGGTGGGGACACCGCACGCCACATAGCGACCATGGTGAGATCATATAACGCAACTCCGCAGGCGGGGAAACAGGGAAAGCACCGGCGGAACCTTTGCACGGCCGACCGATGCGAACCAAGCTGGATGTGGCGGGAGCCCCGGAGCTGGAACCGGAAACTCGCGAGAGATCGGTTTTTCTTCGGACTTTTTTTCTAACGGAAACCTGCAAACCGTGATCTAAGGCCGCGGGTACCCGCCACGAGCTGCGGGTAGCCCGCGGGTACCGCCAACAGAACGGCAAGTGCTTGACCTAAGGGTATTACCCACTCCATAGAGAATACTCGATGAGCTCGTCTATTCCGCTCTTAACCTTCGGTCGTCTCTCACCGAAAGTTGGCGATCTTAAACGTCAACTCTATAAAGGTTCGAGTCGAAACAGGAGAGGGGATAAGGTACGCTTGTCCTTCGCTCGAAGTTGACTTCAAGTTGGATGGGAGAAAACTCGAACGCGACTCGAGAGTTCGATTCTATTTGAGTCAGATGAACTGAAGCTGTCTCGAAGTTCCCTCCCTCCAGCTCAAGTCGAGACCCTCTTCACGTGGACAACTGCTGTAATCACGATCTTATTCAAGACTTGAATCGGAGAAGACTAGTTCTGATGAATGATCAGAGTCCGGTCCGATNGCAAATGTACGCGGAGATAGAGCCCATTTCGTGGGGGGAAATATCAGCACAAACCGAGGCCGATGACCACCATGTTGGAGATACTTTTTGATCGAGAAGGCATCCCAAAATGTGTGGTGAGTGGTGAGCGACAACGGACCGCAGTTCGAAAGCCAGGAGTTTGCCGCGTTCTTGGAAAAGGACAATATCCGACACCAGAAGACTCCGATATAACACGCTATGGCGAACGGGTTAGTTGAACGCTTCAACAGAACCCTAGGAGGATTTTTGAAAACGGCCGGGCGGTTGGGTGGGGACACCGCACGCCACATAGCGGCCATGGTGAGATCATATAACGCAACTCCGCAGGCGGGGAAACAGGGAAAGCACCGGCGGAACCTTTGCACGGCCGACCGATGCGAACCAAGCTGGATGTGGCGGGAGCCCCGGAGCCGGAACCGGAACAGTCTGAAACTCGCGAACGAGTGGAACGAAGACAGGCGGCACAGAAGGACTATGCCGACCAACGAAGAGCGGCAAAGGAAGCTGAGTTCGAGATCGGTTTTTCTTCGGATTTTTCTTCTAACGGAAGCCTGCGAACCGTGATCTAAGGCCGCGGGTACCCGCCACGAGCTGCGGGTAGCCCGCGGGTACTGCCAACAGAACGGCAAGTGCTTGACCTAAGGGTATTACCCACTCCATAGAGAATACTCGATAAGCTCGTCTATTCCGCTCTTGACCTTCGGTCGTCTCTCACCGAAAGTTGGCGATCTTAAACGTCAACTCTATAAAAGTTCGAGTCGAAACAGGAGAGGGGATAAGGTACGCTTGTCCTTCGCTCGAAGTTGACTTCAAGTTGAATAGGAGAAAACTCGAGAGTTCGATTCTATTTGAGTCAGATGAACTGAAGCTGTCCCTCCCTCCAGCTCAAGTCGAGACCCTCTTCACGTGGACAACTGCTGTAGTCACGATCTTATTCAAGACTTGAATCGGAGAAGACTAGTTCTGATGAATGATCAGAGTCCGGTCCGATCGTATGGGAGAGTCTCCAGGCCCCACCGCTCTAATGTCGGTTTCGCTTTTGGAAACAGTGACGGATCAGTGATGAAGCCGGAGTCTTCTGAAAGACTAGTCATTGCAGAAGTTCAATGTCAAATCTAACTTAAATCGTCCAACAGTCGATGTTCCTCGATGGTGACTTGTGCTCAAGTCGAAGAAAACACAGTTTTTATGAGCATGACGTAATCACTTGTTATTTTACAGTACAAATGCGGAACNATGTTCCTCGATGGTGACTTGTGCTCAAGTCGAAGAAAACACAGTTTTTATGAGCATGACGTAATCACTTGTTATTTTACAGTACAAATGCGGAACAGCTCTTCACGAATTTCCACTTCTCAAAAGATACGTTTGATCTAACTTGTCGCCGGTTTTCGATGGTCATCCAACTGATTGTAAGAGGTGGCCTCGGTAGACTCTCTCCACCACAGGCAGGATCCCCGTTGAATTCGGAACCGCGCGCTTGAGGCGATACAGTTTCGCGGCTACGTCGCCTTCATCCATCGAAAGTGATCCTGTGAGATTTTTATACCACCGCTCGCTGCCAGGACAGCAGTATGCTCAAACGAGTGGATAGCAAGTCGCTTCCAAATGATTCCCTGATTCACCGAAATTTCGTTGGTTTCTTCTTCTCTCATTCACATTTCACCATTACATAGCCGAAGAACGTCGCTCAGAGCCGGGGTGATTCGATCATCATCATCACCATATATCGAACATGGGCGGGCCAAGTGGTCGAGGGTCGGGAGTCGGGATACCATTGTCGATCGGCCTCTTCAGGAAATCTGACTGCAACTGTACACACACATGGCGAAAACCTTTCGAGGTGGTTCTTCGCTCCCTCATTCAATTTCAGCCCAGATTACTTCAGCTGACAGCTACATACATCCCTCGACTTCAACTTGCTGCACTATCACGGATTTCGGAGACTCTCGGTAGGGAAGTGCATATGCCACCGAGATGTGGCTCGTGGGCGCTTGAGATCTGATCGCGGAGCGGAATCGGAGCTTCGTCACAGGTTGTGTCACCTTGTCTCTTGCATCGGGTGAGCTTACGCGACTTGTTGATGATCCTTGCGCGCACCCTCCTGCGAAAAGAAAATTTGTTAGAATCTATTGGCTAGCGCAGAGACAATCCAGATGAGCTTACCGATTGCTGAGCGCATATATGATGGGGTTGAGGGCGCCTGAAGCTTTGGCACACAGGTTAGAGCCCACGGAGAGCACCGGGGGCACGCTCTGAGGCCCGAGAAAGACGCTCAATAGACAGATGACAGCATAAGGTGTCCAAGTCAAAAGGAAACTCGCCACGGTCAGGATGCATGTCTGGAAAGAGGGAAGAGCTGATTTGGGTCAATGGAAATCGATATTTCTGAGCAAAGGAACGCGAAGGAGTCAGGGGCGTGCCGCAGGACTTCGGGAACAAAAAGCATCAGTCTTCAAGTCAAGTCTCAAGAATCTAGAAACGGATTCGGAAGCGCGCCACAGGGAAGAAGCTGCGGTAGTTTAGTTCCACGAAAACAGCGCATCAGCAAACATATTGAATGAATCCAAGGTCAATATGCTCAAGCATCGTCTATCGCTACCCATGGGAAACGAGTTCGGAAAGCTAATCCTCGAGGAGCAACGAGCACGAATCGAGAAGTTCACTAACATCGAGTTTCCTCGTGTAGTGATTGAGAACCACCAGTTAATGTCGACAAGACGGACAACTGAGGGTGTCAAAGCTCATAAGATTGCGTGAAAATAAATCAATGGCGCAGTGACGTCTGAAGATTTTCAATCCCAGCGACAGTTTTCAGTCTAACAACTTCTGCTGACCTTTCCCGCTCAGTACGCTCCCGGGTGATCTTGACTCTCACTGCTGTAGCTGAAACACTTGAGAATGCCCACTACGCGAAGCCGGCCCTGTTATGCCTGGGGATCTCGCGGGACATAGCCCCCCCCCCTCCCCCACCCTCCGATCGAACTTGCGGCGCAGTGCTCGCCGTAAGTTTCTCAAAGCCTTATTGCTGATTCGCAGAGTTCCTCAAACCCTGTCATTGCCTTTGATCAGGGTTGGCGGTTTGTCGCGGCGAAAAGTTGGCGAATATTTCGGAAAGTTCGAGGTCCGCCACAAACTTCCAGCCCCAACCATGATCCATGAAAGAATTGTGTGTCAATTTTTTTCCGTAAATTGTTAGAAGGCGAATGCTAAATCCTACCAAACGTTCGGCAATTTGTCCTGGTTTCCTTTAAAAAACAAAATCCGAGACCCGAGCTAGGAGCTGATATCAATACGGAGTCTTCCCGACCCCTGAAAGAGATATCGAAACCCTCGCGCACCTCAGCGTCGAGTTCGAATCATCCCCTATTCGTCCGTATGCAAGATAAAAGTCATGCGCTGCTGCTGTATTCGCGTCTACGAAGTCGTTCCGCAGTGATCTTCGGATTTGCAGAGCCCCTCACTGAGAATTTCCGTATCAGTCCAGGCCTCTTCTATGACCTGCCGAGACTCTTCATTCTTATTGATCGGGCTCAATTTTCAGCCTTCTCGGGAGCATCGAGGATTCTTGAATTTCGCAATTGTAACTTTGCTGTTTTTGGAAGAGAAACAGTTGCTTAATAAAATCTTCATTCAGAAATTCGTCTGATGCTGTACGCCAGTGGTTCCCGACCTTTTCGGCGACTGGGCTCCCCTGTCATGGTGGCGGCTAGACTCGAGCCCCCTGATGTATTCCCTCCAGAACCCCCTGGAATCAACTTATCATTCGAATATCGAATCACGTTTTCGGTCTGCGAGCCTCTGTATGCGGTGCTCGATACCGCTTCAATCACAAATGTTCTTGAATTCAACAGAATTCAACAGATGTCCTTGTGAGTCTCCATCTCCAGCCGATCAGCAGTTGAAGAAACTCAACGTTTCAGATTCGCAAGCATGTGTGATCTTGGTTAATCGCTTTGCATTTCCTTTCGATTTCAGAATNCCGAATGCTAAATCCTACCAAACGTTCGGCAATTTGTCCTGGTTTCCTTTAAAAAAACAAAATCCGAGACCCGAGCTGGGAGCTGATATCAATACGGAGTCTTCCCGACCCCTGAAAGAGATTTCGAAACTCTCGCGCACCTCAGCGTCGAGTTCGAATCATCCCCCATTCGTCCGTATGCAAGATAAAAGTCATGCGCTGTTGCTGTATTCGCGTCTACGAAGTCATTCCGCAGTGATCGTCGGATTTGCAGAGCCCCTCACTGAGAATTTCCGTATCAGTCCAGGCCTCTTCTATGACCTGCCGAGACTCTTCATTCCAATTGATCGGGCTCAATTTTCAGCCTTCTCGGAAGCATCGAGGATTCTTGAATTTCGCAACTGTAACTTTGCTGTTTTTGGAAGAGAAACAGTTGCTTAATAGAATCTTCATTCAGAAATTCGTCTGATTCTGTACGCGGTGCATGGGGCAATTTTCCCTATGCAACCAGCCACATCATGGATGCTGCTGCCGGAGTGGTGCTCGTCAAGGAATGCTTCATCCTCTCTCGGCGCAAAATGCATCTGCTCGGAACCACTAGTCAACCTGAATCTCTTATGTTCGGAGGGAGCTGAGGCGAATGTACAGTGATCGGCTTTTGCACAAGGCAGAACAAACGATAGCAATTTGAAGGTTATGTATGGGAAACAAGTGAACAAATTGTGTCGCGATTCACAGTGAATGGGGGAAAGGTGGTCCTCAGACTGCGGAACGAAGGTTGCCCAGTCTCGTCGCTCACATTCACTGATGCGCCTCAAGACCCGCGTCTTGTCCGAAATGATGACCAAAATGACGGAAGAAAATTTCGTTCACCGAACGTTCACGCTCATGCTCTCTCCGATGTGGATATTACCTAAATATATGGATGGATGAATAAGTGGATGAATTACGGTTCACTTGACATTGATTTTGCTCATGGAAAACGAACAACTGCATTTTTTTTTGTTCGCTGGAAATCATCGATATCGAGCCTATGTATTGAGTATGAGAAACCGAACTGGATCTGCCATGAGTTATGACTAGGCATAGAATCCGCGGAATTCAAAGTTTTTTTCATTCTCATTTTTCTCAAGAGTTTCCTGTACGTCACCATGAAGCCGCGGAGGGCGCTGTTCTTTTTTCGGAGAAAATGCCGCTACAAACTATTTTCCTTCTCTATCTTGAGTCAGCGAAGCTTTACTAGTTAGCAAGAGTCGACTGTTTTCGCGCTTGTGATCGAATTAGCAAAGACACCGGATACCAGCCTTGGGGTTTTAGCCGCACGATCGCGGCCTGCTCAGTTCTCGGAAGTATTCCGAGGAGATATCGCTCGGATTCCCAATCGAGCGATTGGTTGGACGAAAGTAAGCATTTACATCAAATGCAGAAATACGAAAATGTTCAAATATTGCGCATAAAAGGATTCGTACCGCCCTCCTGCGCTACGCACGCTGCTACAAATAACCCGAGAAATGCTTTCAGATCTCCGATTCTCCGAAACTTACATAAAAACTCCGCCCTTCCATTCAAGATCAGAAGAGATATTCGAATTTAAAGTCAATTTAAGTTAACAACACTTCGAAGAGAGGAGGAGTTCTAATTCTGACCGAGAAAAAGTTTCGGCTTTCGCCAATGGGAATGTCAAAATTTGCTTTCAAATCATAAGGTTTCACTTCCTTGGCCATAAATAAAGACACATTCAACGTGTCAGATATCAGGTCTCCTTTCTCAGATATCATCTAGGAGAGAATTTCTGTGTTAACTCTGAGGACACTTATTGCCTTCTCATCGTCTGGCCTCAACAAACATCTTTCTCGGATCTCCTCCCTATCCTTCGGGGCGGGAGGGGACATGCCTGAAATTTCGTCTTTTCAACAATATTGTGTGGCTTGTAAGAATAACTACACGTCCATCTAGCACAGCGGTTCGCGTCGTCAGGACCCGGAATCCCCGAGGCGATAGCTCCGCCAAATCGGATACGATTCAGAAAAAACTTTACTGCGTCCGACAGCCTAGATCCAGACGCGTATTTCGAGAAAATACAGAATCCTGAAGCCGGAGCGCATTCGAGGTTGACGATTTGGATTGAAATCAGGGCACCATTTTTTTCTCCGCTCCAAAAACCAGGCGTTTTCTCGACTCGTTGAATAAGATCTGATTCAACGTCCTACAAGGAAGCCAAGGTTTGCCGCTGGAAACTTCAGGCCGCTCACACGCAACCGAAAGATTTGCTCAGCATTTCCAGCAGGGAATGAAGGGAAGCGATGAGGTATCTTGAAATCGGTGCGGATTCTCTCGCTCACTATCGGCGCGTTCCGTTGATCAAGGAACCAGAGACTGTGATTACGTTGATAACTTCACCCTCCATTCTATGCGTTCGATTTTCACGCGTAGACTGAAGCACTGTCACGCAGAAAACAGTCTCACTTCAAAGTCCCCACCCTGTGAATTTTTCGAATCAGTGACCCGACTTGCCAAGATAAGTTGTCGCGAGAAGGAGATGGACCTGAACGCTGCTTTCCGCGAGCCGCAGATAACTCTCGACGATTCTCAACTCGAATTTTTCAGATTCCAAAAACATATTTCGGGACTGGACCGCTATACCTCTCTGCTTTGCGCTCCCAGAAGTTGAAACTTTAAGCAGGACTCTTGATGCCCACCCCGAAAAATCGTGTTATTATAGAAACAGTCGCAGTAGAACCTTCTAAAACCATAGACTCGAATCATCTAGGCTGTGCGGGTAACAATGACGATGAAAATCAAACTTTGTACCGTGGAAACGACGGATGAGGTTGACTTAGGCGAGTTGAATATTCTAGAAAATTGTTGAAATTGAGCGTTAAGCGAGGTGGATACCCCTGCGCTCTTCCCCAAAAGGAGCTGCTCCCTTGATTCCGGATCGATTCCATCTGCCTCCAAGATAGCTTACATTGCTCCGACTCATACAAAAAAAGATCTCGAGCAGATCCGGACAATAAAAGACCTGTATCGCTGGCGTCGTTCGCCGGGAAGGTCCTTGAGAGACTCCTTTGTCGCGCCGTGTTCAACAACGCTGATAGGCTGAACCTCCTCTCAGACCAATAATCCGTACACGAGAAGGAACGCTCCACTTCAGACTGCCTCGTTCACTCCCTCAACGATATGCCATGTGCCTAGCATCGGTCTTCTACCCTCGGAATATTCGTGGATTCTGAATCCGACTTTGAGAAAATGCCTCACTCTAGACCTCTCCCTGTTCTTCCGAACAAGGGCGTCGGTTCCAAAATTCACAAATGAATTCCCAACTTACTAAGGCGCAAATATTTCAGTTTCTCTTCCTGCCGTCTCCCCCAACCCCGCCCAATGTCACGCTCTGCGACTCGGAAACCGCTCTTCAGTACTTTCAGTAACCTTTTCCTGTCGCGAAAAGTGTGTCGGCAACCTACTCCCTTGAATGATTTGCCGAATCAGAGGAAGGCAGTCGAGTTTCCCGAGAGCATTCGCACATCCTCGTTCTTGTTCTCGCGCTGTCAAAAGCAGCTTTCTTCGTCTACTCATTCGACTCTTTTCAATCGGTTTATTCACTTCATGAGGGACATGTTCCATCCAAGAGCATGAGTTCTGATTTTTTTTCCTCATTAGGGGTTCCGTCGAATTCATGAGGATGAAGTCTCGTTCTAGACTTAGGAATCCGGCCCCAAATCTCGGGTAAACCCCGGAGATATAGTGTGAAATATGGCTGAGGCGAACGATCATGTTTTCGGGTGAGAAGGAGTTCAATCTACACAGATGGTCCGGACGGTTTTCATCACCAATGCCGGGACCTGCCACGAATTCCGAGCTGCAACTCAGAAGGCGGATTGATCGTCATTGAGGCTGCGACCTTCTTAAATTACATTGAATCAGGTATCACGATTCTTCTTGAACGCCAAGCATCTGCTTATTTCGGATCGACTCTAAGGCAGCCCCTAATTCAATCCGACCATTTGATCATAGATCAATTTCATCTTCATGCAGGATGACGTAGCGAAACACGGGCTCGGCGAGACTTTGCTTCGACGATCGTCAAACGCTATTGTTGGATCATACAGCCCCAAGCCATGATTCAACTCCAAAAGAAAACTGTTGAGGCGTACTCGCCTTGAGATCAGGTTATGCTCCTTTCGAACCGGATTTAAAAGGTCAATAAATGAACGTTGGCATCGATTCAACTCTGCAAGGGTAGAAGTCTTCATAAATTCAATACGTGTATGCTGTATGAATCTCTCATTCAACGGGGGAAAGATGACTAAACTTGGAGGAACACAAATTCGGAGGAGTTCTCCTTCTGAATTAACCCAGCCTTAAGCCAACGTCCTTGAAGAAAATGAGATCTTTCTGTATAACCTGATTGAGCTAATTCTAAGGTCTTCTTCGTTCGTTTCTTTCTTGCGGTGTTCTTTTCATAGAGTGCGCATCCTTCCCGGGTTCCTACAATGTCCAGATGCAGTCGACGAAAACGAGTAACCTTACGCCGATGGCAGAGTGTACGGCTTTCGAGAGCTCACTGAATGCTGCGCGTTCTCCGTATTCGAGATACTTCGTAACGTTTGAGAGCAGAGGAAATTCAATGCTGCGAGCTCCCGCAACCACCTGATGCATTCCGTGACCTCCGTGATGGCAAATACGGATCGTCATCTTCGTGATCCGTCCAAACGATATATGTCAGCCCACAACCGATGTCAATGTGACCAGTGGAATCAAGCGGAGAAACTTCACAACTGGCGCTCATCAGCCCGAGAATCACATTTTGATATGCGGCTCTGGCATGACTTGATACTCCTTTGTGTTTCTGCAGTAGCAGGTCCCGTCGAAAGCGGATCGAAAGTCTCCCCAAACTTCATAGAGATCGATTTCGGGACGAGTTGAGAAGCGGGCAAATCATCAAGTAGAACCCGATGCTCACAGCCACGACTCGCGATGGATATAAATATGTAGATGCGAAGTCAGACAACTCTCCAGCATAAAATGGCTGAGCTCGTGTTTTTCCTGACCTCAGGATGTTCTTGAATACGTTTCTTTGACGAGAAAAATCCGGGAAGACAGTCGTATGCCGCCCTCAACAGGACTTCGATGACCCCCCGCGATCCATCAGGTTTTGAGACCGTTTCCTTTGTGGATGCAGCCAGCATCGCGACTCGTAAAGAGGATTCCATTAAAGCTATATTTGGCAAACGAGCTAATGAATAATTCACTTGGCTTTCCAAGTCGATTCGCGTTCAAAAGTGAGGTGAACAAAGCCATCTCTTTCTCTCTCTCCGCCTCTGCTCGACGTCGACCGAACCAAATTCCTCTTAGAGATGGAATCTTCATTCAGAATCGTTAACTTTGTGATCTTTCAAAATATATGGATTGACTCGAACGACAGATTTCAGCGGAAGCAGTCTTGCGTTGTTACACATCAGCGGAGAATAGTAAGTTTCTGTTCCTCATCCATAATGCATAACTCTTCATTTTGAGGATCACATGTTTCGGCTCAAGTACTGCTCAATCAAACGGAAGGCTCGAACCCCGAATGTGGTGGCGACTGTCAACAGCTTGCTTTCATGAAAGCTCACGGGTTCTTTGACAAGGAGTGTCGTCCAAGTTGAAACAAATCGCCGCCAAGCCACGAAATTGGGGCGAACCTCGGAACTCCATTGTAGCAATGCTCGAGCAAAAGGAAACGGAAAGAATGTTCATTCAGGCCTCTCGTGGAAATCTTCGACCCCTAATAGCTTTCGATCCTTCACCTGAAGCATTTATTTTCCTTCACTCATTGTCAGTCAGCCGTTCTCCGCATTCCCGCAATTCCCTCGAAGTTGTCTGTTGGCGCACCTTCGATTAATATTCGACAAACTCTATCTGCGTTGAGTCTTGTATGGAAATCAGGCTCGCAACGGAGTGTTCTTCAGCTCTCAGAGGAATCAGAGGGGAAAGGGAGCAGGCACGGTCCGCAGCGGCGACACTACGACAACGGAGAATCATCACGTTCCCGCGACCCGAAACCTTTCGAGCCTTCTCGAGCTCGTCCTTGTATATGGAAATGCGTGCGAATAGAGCGGAACGAATCATATTGAACCGGTCAATGACGAGCCGATTCGCACAACTCGGTAGCTGCTCGCCACAGACGTCAACTCCGAACACGATAGAATATCACCAATGAAAATCTCTTTCGGTCACTCGGAAAACGCGTACCAAGTTTTTCAAAACCTGTACAACAGAGTAGCGTCACGAATTCGAGAGCAGAATTCAGAGTGAAAATGACTGTCTAGAACTTGGTGATCTCAAATACATCATGTGACCAGGACGCGCGTGTTCCTATTTGGGAGAAGTACCTTTCGACTCAGTTTCAGCAGACTCATGGAAATCGGTTTTCCTGCATACGAGGACTTCCGTTTTACATGAACTGTATGGGGATCGATTTTGAGAACAGCAGAGATTCCAGCCATTATTTTCACGTAATTCACTCACCAAGATCAGATCCTCGTCTGTTTGTTTCCTCAGTTTCTCTATAATACCGTGCTGATCGAGTCGAACACGACTGAGTTCAAATTCTTTCCGTATCGCGATAATCCTCCAGAATGAGTGTAGCATCAGACTGAACGGCAAAACGTAGCCTCCGATGAAATAGGCAACTATGTACGATTTGAATTCGAACGTTTCATCCGACCAGTCAATAGTACAGGCCATGCCGAAAGGTTCGTAGGAATACCTGTAAGATATCATGAGTGATGAAGAGGCTTTCAATTGCGCACACCCGGTCTAGAGCGGAGGGAATACCACCTAGAATCAGAATTCATCATTCTCTGACCACTATCACGACTCACCGACTCCATCCGAGAAGCGGAGGGGTAGCCCAAGCGAAGGCAAACCCCCAAATCAACACACCGTAGCAAATATAATTCCGTCGCAGTCGATCTGAGATGGAAAAGAAACAAATGGTGATTCGCAAATCTTCCCGGCTGTGAAAAATAAAAACATATCACGTCGGTCACAAACTGGGGGGACGCCGCCTCAGGATTCGCGAACACTTTGCACCCTCGCCCCTGCTCCTTCCTCTGATGGAACTGGAGCGAATTTTCCGAGGAATCGAAACGTACGAGAGAGACAACATGACTAATACAACATAGGACAGAATCTCTCATCCGCAGGCGGCAAGCTCCCGATCGCCGTGGAGACCCGCTCCCGACGTTTTGCCTGGAACCTAGACTCAGGAGATCAACGTAGAAACTGATTTCGATTCTATCGGGAAAACTTGTGCCTTAATGGAAGCGAGAAAGTTCCATAGTGATTCAACTTCATGTTGAGAAACTGTAGCTGTATTTTGCTTTCACTAGGCGAGGATGAGGTTAGGGGGGGGGGGGGCGCATGCTTCCCAGTCTGCCCCCATGCAGCCTAGTTACGCCACTGCTCAGAAGCATTCTGGCGACGAAGTTACAATTTTAGCCGTCTATCCGCTAAGACTACGCCTTGGGAGCACCCAAAGGCGGAGTGACAAACATTCCCTACGGCTGTGTCCACGACCTTATCTTTGCTGACAAAAAAGCACCACTGAGACAACGCCGAACCGAGATCTTTCTTTGATCGCAGATATACGACCGAACACCATGTTTGTCTAGGTGTCACCAGAATTGCTCGGATACACATGAGCAGTACTCGCTACCCAGAAGCTCACACATTGTCCGCAGAACACCGGTGATATATGAGGAAGGGGTGAGCCAACCATCCTCCGTATTTGTCGCTTCTTGGGTTAAGCAGGCTCCGCAAGACTTTCTTCAACCTTTCGACAGTTTCCGGCGAATCTCTATGAGATCGAATCTCATTGTCAGATTTCGGATCGATTGTTTGGGATTCATGCTGAGTGCGCGCGATTGAATACGCTTCATTTGTTAGTGGGTGATTGTGTCGAAGATAATTCGAGAAAATTCAGGCAGCGCTGCTGGTAGGTTGGCTCCTCAATCTTGGCAAGACGGTTGCAGTTGAGCCGTCGGCCCGGGGCGTTGCATTTGAGAATGTTTATGAAATCTCTCTCCTGAGGCAACTGAGTGAGACGTCGTTCGCGTTCAACTTTTTCACTGAGCCACACCGAAATTTTCGTGATTACCCACCATGATGGGGGAGGGGTGAGGGGGATGCGCCCCTTAAGGGAAATCCTGTCATAGCATCTCATGTGAATTACGGTTATCTCGAAACTCCATCACAGCGAATGGAATAGGAATTGATGTCAACGCGTGGATGAATGAACTGATTGCCCGAAAGTGGCACGCAACTCTTGACGAGCAGAACTCCTCAGACTCACTCCCCCAGAATTCCTCACACTCTTCTTGATAGGAAGACTATCTTGCCACGCTCTACATCCCTCACGGGACTCCAAAGGAAGGAATAAACTAGCTTTTATCCATTTGGAAGATTGCTTTGAATTTCGTCGACTCACCGAGATATCTTTGCGAAGATACGGCATCAGGCCTCATTCTCGTGACCCTTCGATATTGTTCGTAGGCCATCAGCGACAACCCACCTATATGTGCCGTGCCGAACAGAATGCAGCAGTATCCGTAGATTTGACAGCCAACCCAACCGAATAACCATCTGCAAGAGTCGAACTAGCATGGAATCAGGACCTCAAGGAGAAGTCGCTGTCGCACGGAGATGCTACGTTAGAAACAGTTTCGATTTGCGAATGAGATTCTCTTGCTTCCTGCTCCCTCGAGATAGGATTGAAATCTGCAGACCTCACCGCGAAAAGTTCGGATCCCCTCGTCCATTGAAAATTCTCGCGTCAGAAAGGACCAATTTCTCAAAAACATATTCCTGAGCAGCTGAACTTACCCTCCGGCCAAGTGAGATAGCGCCTTGAATGGAAAACCCATGAGAACGATGCCAAGATCGGAGAGCGTAAGGTTGAGTACGACAACCGAAACAGGCGAGAGTCTGGATTTCGTCCATAATAGCGATGTTATGACAACGGTGTTAGCCAAAATCCCGATGACTCCTGATGAAGAGAGTTTCGTTGATCGCCCCTATGCGAACGTAACTTTCGTTCTATCGATGAGAGAGGTGTCTTATATGGAACGTTTGTTGTGCGCGCATGACAGCAAGAGTCCGTTATGCGCAGAGCCAGGTTGTAGGACCTAGCTTCTGATGCTCATCATTGTCCACTATAAAATCATGGGAATCGCTCTGAAGAAAATCGAAAAAAAAGCAAGTCTTACCGAAAACGGCCAAAAAAATCCCGATTGCCATATTTGTCTCTTCTGAGAGGTCCATCTCCTCCGGAGCGCCCGGCTGATCCATTTTCCGAGGCTCGGAGAGAGTCTAAGGCACAAGTCTTACAGCGGACCGAAAACAATTGACAACCGCAACAAGTGGCTCCAAACGAAGTCGCAACCGGCGCACGTGACCTGTTGCCAGAGTTCAATGGAACCGCGGAGACGGTGTCAAGCGGTTTCCGCTCAGGAGAAAGCGTTCCGTCGATTTCATGGGACCAAGGCCATGGGACTCGAAGTCACCCCGGGAGAGGGAATCGGGGTCTTACCTTCGGGGAAAGAGTCACACAACAAGTTCGAGACGTCACTGGGTGACTTGCACTCATAGGCAGCGTCCCGACATCTTGTCGGCCGTGATTCACATATCGCAAGACGTCAACCGTTCTTGTTCCGATCTTTGGAAGGACTGATGATTAACTGTCATTAGGGCCTGACGGAATAATTGTGTCTGATTTCTCTTCGGTCCGGAATCACACGAGGCTGAAAAAAATAAATTCCTTCGGGAAGGCTTTGCGAGCCGGAACTTTCAATTGCTTGTGCTGTACCGTGGACTGCGTTGATCGCCCTGGTTTGCGACGGAAAAATCAGCAATGGTCCGTCAATGCGACCTGCTGTGGGCTATGCAAGCTTGCCTTCAAGTCAGTCTCGCAGTTCAGATGGATAAACTCACTTAGTAGGTCTCTCTCAGATAGAGGCGGTCTGGGAATTGAAGCGAAACGTCTATGAGTGCTTTCCTCTGAAATCTCTAAATAGCTTTCATGAATCCCAGTCGAACCTCGCAATCACGCCAGCGATTTACGCTGCCCTCGTTCTTACGTCCCGGCCTATGGAGCCCTGCCAAGCTGCGTTTGTCTTCGTTTTAGAGCTCGTCTTCCTGGCTTCTGGTCGAAAACATCGATCGAGCGGGGATTCCACGCTCAACGGGGCTCACGCGCGAACGACTCTGCCGAGCTGATCTCGATGTCATTTTGGAGCTCATCTTTCGGGCTTCATCCGTGGGAGGCTCCATTGAAAACAACAATGCAGCCAGAAACATGATCTTCAAAGTGACATTGAGATTAGCTCGAAAACATCATTCGAGCGGTAGCTATTCACATTTCCACCGGAGCGACGTTTTCGATTCCTCGTTCGTTCGACAAAAATAGTCAGGAAGTGAGATCGCGAGCGGAGCAGGATCCCTTCTCTAGATAATTTGGCGGTAAGTCTGTCTGTCAGAACGCTTCAAAGATGAGAATCTGCTTTCGGATAGCTTCTTCCGTGCTTCTTGATTTCGACCATGAAACATTCTGACAAGTCGCTCTTTTTGCAGAAGTGATCGAGGTGGATGAGCGTTACATAAGGCTTCAAATTGTTCTCAGCAAAAACGGTGGTGAGCTTCGGATTAGCCGGAATTGATTACGAAGGACGAGAAACCTCCGGCAACCTATGCTCGATGCTACATTCTCGTTGGAGCTTATCAACTTCGACGCATTAGCTACAAAGCGTTGATTTTAAACACAATCTGACTGATTCTCACACTTCACCAGAGATCTAATAAAGTGAATCGTGGAAGAGAAGATTCTCATGGCTGACTCTACGACGATTATCCCTAAGAATGCTCGAGTGGAACTCGAACTGAAAATCGGCGGCAATCGCAGATGCCGCAATTCCCGAGACAAACTCACAGCCTTAGCGGAACTGGATTGAAGGTCGTTGGCAAACTGTCAAGTCTGAAAATCTTTCATTGACTATTTGCATAGGACACGAAATGAGATTGACGGAGAACACATGAACGATTGCGTTGAGCTCTGACTTCACGCTACGAACATTTTTTGTCGCTTTTCCACCGTAGGCACTAGAGGAGCGAAGAAAGCAGTCATAAATTCTCGCCGATCCGGATTCTCTCCCCAATCGCTGCTCGATTTAGACCAGAGATTGCCAATGGCGGCGAAACGATTCCATCCGGGTCGTCAGAGCATTTCGAACATGACATTAAATACGGCTCGCAAAGAAATCTCTATGAGTTTGACTGGACGAAGTTTTTCCGAAAAATAAATGAACTCCTGCCACTCAAAGTCGACGACACCTTGCACCACTATCGAGAGAGAACACTCCCAGCGGCCGTTTCCAAATGTCTCCTTCGATTTCAAGAACCGCAGTGCGCGCTGTTTTCTCAGACAGGTAGAATTGACCACCCTCTCGCGATTACCCCGACGTGAACGAGCCACACTTTGCATCAAACTCGAATGTAAGCGTCTTCTGAGTTTGCCTCGCTTCATGCCACCTGGCTTCGAAGCCAAAGATCGACAGCGAATCTCGAGAATGCAACGGACGATGGGAATCACTGTACTCTTCGTCGAGTCCAATGACCGAGCAGCCAGAAGCGTACCCAGGGCGTTGGGGGGGGGGGGTCTCAGAGCCATGGAAAAAATGGTGTTCCCCTCCCCCCTTCCGAAAAAATCCTCAGTACGCCCTTGTGACCAATGTCCGATACTTGTGCGGTGCTCAAAGAGTACAGCATAGAGAGGCAATTGGTTTAAAATCAAAAAGAGAAAACAAGAATTCGTATTGGATTGGACTTTAGAAGCAGCAAAAGGTTTTCGTCTCAGGAGGCATCGCGTTTGACGTGACGGCTCGAGCGAGTTTCGTCCCAGCTCATGAATAGTGATTGGATCTTTAAGCATTTATAGAACGATCTCGAAAGTTAAACTCGAAATCGGCGCTGAGCTTGATCAGGATGAGAGAAAACTAGGTTTTTGCAGTGAATGATAGGGTCGATGAAGTTTTCGACAACTTCGTTGTTTCACAACATCCGTACCACTTGAGGCGGGCGAATTAGATTTTAACTTCGTTTATGAATGCCTGGAGATTCAAACTCTACTCATGAACTAGCTGTAACATGCAAACCCTCTGCCGATGGTGAGTTATTCAAGGATTGCATGGTAACAGTCGCTGGAATCGTTTGTCTTGAGAAGAGACAACCTTTCGCCAACGTAAATCTCGTGCGATCCACGATCGGTGCAGGTGAAAGAGTTCGTGTCGTTCTCTCTTTTTTATCGACAGACATGAACGATACGGCACAGTTCGCCATATTTCACCGTGATGTGAGCCCTGACTTCACGATTGCGGAAGAGCAATGGAATATCGTTTCATTGGAGGGTACCACAACGGAAGACAACATCTTGTTCCCATCAGTGTTCAAGACGGTTCTAGAACAATGACTGGACACATCAACGGAGTTGTTGCACACCAGCGAGACAAGCTTAAGCACTCGAAATGCACTAGCCAGCATTTATTCGGTCCTCAGTTGTATTTGTCGACTAGCACTTCATGGGAATATTCTCAATATTGATTCACGTCATGAATGTTGTCATCAGAACAATAAACTCGCTCAAGAACTATGAATCACAGGCAGTTCACATCTATCCCGAAGGAACTCGACGAGGAACAGACCGGTGTCTCGCTCTGATGGTTCTCCCCGAGTTTCTTTGCAAATCTTACGGGCCAAATACCTTAGCGAATAACGCAATTCTCATGTGCAAGTGAAACTCTCTTTGAAACTTTTATCCCTTAACGAACTCCGTGTTCCGAACCGCGAGTATGACTCGCTTCCAGTTCGTCTGTCCGTGTTTTTCTCGTTGAGAAAAAGAGATCTCGGAGCGACGGGTATTACTGGAATGGGATTAGGGCTCCCCGTGAAATATCACCCTCGTAGATCTTTCAGTGCGGGGGCTGGTGATGTTCACCACTAACTAGCTAGAGCTCGACGGGACTTTTCGCTTTTTCCGAAAACAGATTCTCCTGGAACGTGTACCGTCGTCTGGCCAACGAGTCCCTTCTGGCGGCGTAATCGTGTTAATGTTCCGATCGCCACTGTGTTTCTCCCAAGACTATATGGAGAAAGAATCCCCGACGAACTCGTGTTGCTGAAATTGGATTACGCGATCTTCGAGGAGTATGACGCGATTAGCTGTCGGGACCTGATATATTTTGAAACTCGAAAGCGCGTTTTTCTGACTTCGAGAGAGCTCTCTTGATCGAGATTTTTGGGGAACTTTCATCGCGGATCTGGATACTACCGGCCGTCGTCATTCGTGCTCACAGAGTGGCTTCGGTGGTTGGCGATTCAATTTGGACCTGGGATCAGAGAATTTCAACTCACTCAGATATTTATAACCGTGATCATATGTTTTGCCGCGGCGAGCGATATATCACTCGCCGCTTCATCGCCGAAACTTGCCACAGTGTTTGTCACACTGGCTCGTGCAAGCGTTTCTCTGAACACGGGAAATCTCAATTGAATTGAACAGGAATTGGCGATCGCCTTCAAGCAGCGACGTACAGATTTCGGAGTCGCTCACATGCTCCTCAAGGATCGTGATTTCTGTGGTCGGAAATGGGGCTCTTTACTCCGGAAAAAAACAATCAAACATGGATGCGATAACTTCAATTATCTCGTTAACGGAATCGAAATCCCTTCCTGCTCCATAACTCGAGACCTGGGGGTTGAGATGCCCGCAGACCTTTATTTTTGCACTCAAATCGAACGAACAGCAAAACATGCGAGCAACCTAGTCAATGCTATTTCGAGTAGTCTAATCGTCAGAAAACTCGAACCTTATGTGAGGCTCGTACAACGCTCTTGTTATCCCAGGGATTTTGAACTGTGTCCCTGTATGGAGGCCAATCTCGGTCAGAAATACCTCTCGACTCGATTTGGTGCAGCGTTCGTCGATGAGATGGAATGAAAATGGCATGCGTGCATCACGTTCCTCGCTGATCTATAAGTTAGCTTTTCCTAAAGTCAGCCAATGATAAGTTAGCTTTTCCTAAAGTCAGCCACCTGAATTTTGGATTGTGCATGATCTCAGCATGTTGCATACTGCATATGCAATACAAAGGTGCATAAACATGAGCAGGCACCAGTCTTTACAATCCACAAATGACAATCTTCGAGAACCGCGCAGCTGGCGTAGTAACATTTTTTTATTTTCCCGGAAAGCCTTCTCACTGTGCGAAATTCCAGCCAAAACGACGATTCCCGTACTTAACTGCTGTCAGTGATCCGGTAGACACATAGACATTCTTGCGGTCACTTTACTTCAATGATCACGTGACAACGATTCGAGGAGCCGAAAAGATAAACGTGACTCACTCCGCTGTCC
>JAJSRV010000040.1:0-29536 GCA_021527715.1 Neoseiulus cucumeris | reverse complement strand
TATTTTTTCAACTCCGGCTGAGGCATGGGCGTCTATTGTATATCGGAGGGGGGCGTTTATTGATTCAAGTCCCCCCCCCCGGGGATGAGCGTTCATTGGAGGAGGGCGTTTATTGGACACTGGGCTTTTATCGGAGAGTTTACGATATGTAACTCACGGTGCGCTTCTCGACGAGGGGGGCATCCGTCTAACTTTGAATCCAAAGACATTGGAGACATTTCAGACGAGACCTCGCTCGATCCAGTCCTCAGAAAATATTTGCACATTTCTCTTTCTCTCGAGGGTACTTCAGAGAGTCTGTCTACCAACACTAAACTGGACTGGAAAGTGATAGTGGTATACCAAATGACTTGAGGCGACCTTGATGGTCAGTACTATAGCGCAGAGAAATCTGGGCGAGCTCGATCCTCAACGGGACGACCGACCACCGAGAGCCTCAGTCAATTCCGTACCTTAAAAGTAATTGTACATTGCAGATGCTCTCCAGCGATCCCTAGGGTATTCAGCTGTCAATGCCAAACTTTCAGCTCCAAATCTGAACGGGAAGATGGTGGTGAAAACACTTCCGTCGAAGGCAAAAGCATTCGGTTCGGAACGGCCTTATCGGAGAAAATATTCTCCAGTTTCTCCAAATATTCTCCAGTCTGTGCTCGACAAACCATCAACACATGGTAACGGATGTTGGATATATATTCTCCCAATAACGGATTGTATTTCCTACAATTCGGAAGCGAGCGCGCAGGAAAGTGCGCCCAAGCGTAAGATTTTCTGATAGTGAGCAGCCTGGACTACCTAAGTTTTGAGGCGCGGAGAAACGGACGTCGCGGGTCGGCAGAGGATTGCATCGCCGAGATCTGCGAAGAGACACGAGAGAACGCAGCGCGTGTTCAGCCCTATGTAGGATCCCTCATTCCTTCTTTGATATTGAAGTAAGGGTATCGATGAGTGAAAGGAAGCTCGTAGATATTTCGAGCAGAAGGGTGCTACAGAGAGGGCCAAGACCGACTGATTACTCGCCCGGCATTCGCCGTTACACAGATATGGGAACCATTTCCAGAGGAGTCGGTCGCCGGGAACGATATTGGAATCAGCGACTGGTACTAAATAATAGATAAGAAACAATAGGTGAGTTCTAAGCGACCTCGACCGCCCAAAATGGTCCCAAATTGCGCGTGCACAAGGACGCCGACGAAGCCCTCCCAATATTTACGCGAGTTTTTCTTCCTCTCGCGAACGGAGCCGAGATCGATGCGAAGAGAGGCATTTCGAGACAGGACTTCGGTCTAGCTTCCCTGCCCCGAGTCGTTCGCAGGGATTATATGGAGCAACGTTCCTATGAGAAAGCAAACAGGTGTGAGAGGAATAGCTTTGATTGGTCTAAGGACAGAAGGAACACGGATGAGATATTGGCTCACCGATGAATTTTGCACTTGCGATTCCCCGGTCGAACTGAGTCGTACAGAAATGTCGACGATCGAATCCAGAGAGACCGTTCTCTTTGTAGTATCTAACAAGTTTCTTCGGAAGTCAAGAGCAAGAAACTGTCCGAGGTTTGTTTTCAACTGTCTCTGAAAGAGAGATCCAGAAAACGATCACAGAACGCTCAATCATATTATGAGAATTTGAAACGAAGTAAATCTTACTTTTACCTTGAGACCTCACTCACCTGTTGATTTGGAGCAGACATTTGAACTGGAGCTTTGCGAATTCGGCCTCCTCCCATTGTGAGTTTCGAGTTCCGTACATCGTTGTAGAATGGGGCGGATCGAACATACTCGAAGGGCTCCAACGCGACACATTAGTAGCAAAGTATCCTGGCCGCATGTTTTCGAAGAGTCAAGTGAACTGTGTGGAACGCATCCTGGGTGAGCCTGTCGTCGAGTCGAACGGTGGCTTTGGTTCCGTTCCGAAAGGCACCAAAACTCACTGTAAACGTCAGACAACCGGATTNAAGTCCTCTTAAAGCAAAACTATCAGAATTTAAATTAATTATTCTTAATTTTATTGACCTTTAATGGTTCACATATTTGCGGCCACAGCCGATATGAATTATGAGAATATTGATTAAAGTAAAATGTTCGCTCTCAATACACTCTTGTTGGAATTCAGCCACAGAAATCAGTTCAGTACATCAGAGGAAGCTCGAGAATCGAGATTCCTGAACTCCGGTTTCATATTTGGAGCAGGATTTTTTCATCACTTCAGTGACACTTCGGGAATCGATTGAAGATTTCTTGAAATCTACATGAGCGTATGGAGCCAAATAATCCGTTACTTGACAAAAACTCGGATTAGCCGCAGATATTGTCTCTCACAAAACGGTATCTAGTATAGGATTTATGCATAGCTCACAAAACTCAGCAATTCAACGGCGACGCGTCCTGCTTTCACAATATAGCGGACAGATGACAATGAATTGCAAGGCGAGTCGACGCATGTGAAAGGTCGAACGTCCAGTCTTTAGTGAAACGCTGATATGAAATAAGAGAGTCGAATCTCGTTGAGTCAAGACAGTTTCGCTTCTCAGCGCAGCTTTCTATCGCGTGGCGCTTCCAATCGGAGGTTAGGACTGTTCCTGGATTGTCATAGACACCTGCTGGATTGCCCGAGGGGGCAGAAGTAGAAGGAGTTCGACGGAAAATCCTGAGCTTCAGATGCACTCGCGTCTGCTCGAGATGCATCTGCTGGCAGCACTGCTCTCAGCGTTCTCTTTCGGGGATGCAGTAACAGAATGAGGCGAAAAGTTTCACAAAGGGTTTCACGTTGTCGATTTCGCAAGCAGCATATTGGGCGACTTCATCGACCGAACTGCCGCCCTTGGCGGAGGAAATTCAACAAATATGTTCCCGCAAGCTATATCGCTATCTCAATTATCAATAAATCTTGCGGGGGGCCTGTGAGCAAAGTCCATGTCAAACAGATTGAAGCTATAAAGCTCTCGAGATGAAGCCCTGCAATAAATTCTGTTATATGCGTACAGTGAAGTCTGCCTAAGCTCACAACTTAACTCACAACTCACAACTGGAAGCGAACCGTCCTCTCGACTCGACTAGAGCTACAGATGTCATGTTAATTTCATCCTGTATCTTTGAATATCCTTCCTGTCCTGCAAGACTTGTGTATGACCACGGACAATTGCTCTTGCAAGGAAAGTGCGGCGGCTTCGGAGGTTGTTAGCAGTTACATGGAAGAAATGATCCAAGACAGGCTAGAATTTGTAGAGGCGTACGTATCAAGTTGGAAGCCCTGATTTATGACGTCACCGCCGGATGTCCTCCATACCTGGTGGACCAATGAATGAAACATTTACTTCTTCGTCCCCTATCACACTATCCATGTAAATAGACAGTGTTATGAACCCACGGCGAACTAGACCAGCACAGGGATGCAATCGAGCACCATGGCTCGATTTATATTTCACTTTATTTATTGATGGATTGAATTGATGCATGAATGTTAAGAATGAATAATGCCTGGAACTCCCAGCTTACTGATAACTAGAGCTTGGAAGTTTAGGCATTATTCATTAATCAGCCTCCATCAATCCATGGATTAATTGATCGGAGATTGAATACTTTGATGATATTTACCCAACAAAGACATGGGCTGGAATAATCAGGCACTATTTCACTAAATATCCATCAATTCATCTTGATTGATGGAGGTTCAAAAATGATTAATGCCTAAACTTCCAAGCTCTGCTGATAACGGAGCATTCAGTAAAGCCCCCGCAGACTATGTATTTCGCGTGTGACAATGAGGCACTTCTTCAGCGCGAGACCCCTCTGAATTTCCCGTTTGAAGGGAGAAAGAAGTATCGCAACCCTCAAATTGGAGGGATCCAACGGCATCGTATTTTCATACTCATTGTCAGAGGGTCGGTAACGTCAAGATTCAGAAGCGAAGCAACTATTCACCGGCGATGTCCGTAAATCGTCCCGGTTAAAGGCATCGGAGACGCGCGAGTCGAGCTCGGAGGAAAGAAGTAAGACAGGGGTTGTCAGCTTTCTTCGGCCGCGGTTGCCGGCGACTTCGGTTCCGAAGTTCCTTAGGGTGTGCGTAGTGGATTCTGAGGTAGCACACGGTGCGCTTTTCGACGAGGGGGGCTTCCGTCTAACTTTGAATCCAAAGACATTGGAGACATTTCAGACGAGACCTCGCTCGACTCAGTCCCCGGAAAATATTTGCACATTTCTCTTTCTCTTGAGGGTACTTCAAAGAATCTGTCTACCAACACTAAACTGGACTGGAAAGTGATAGTGGTATACCAAATGACTTGAGTTGAGCTTGATGCTCAGTACTATAGCGCAGAGAATTCTGGGCGAGCTCGATCCTCAACGGGACGACCTACCACCGAGAGCCTCAGTCGATTCCGTACTTTAAAAGTAATTGTACATTGCAGATGCTCTCCAGCGATCCCTAGGGTATTCAGCTGTCAATGCCAAACTTTCAGCTCCAAATCTGAACGGGAAGATGGTGGTGAAAACACTTCCGTCGAAGGCAAAAACATTCGGTTTGGAACGGCTTTATCGGAGAAAATATTCTCCAGTTGCTGTCTGTGCTCGACAAACCGGACGGATGTTGGATATATATTCTCCCGATAACGGATTGTATTTCCTACAATTCGGAAGCGAGCGCGCAGGAAAGTGCGCCCAAGCGTAAGATTTTCTGATCGTGAGCAGCCTGGACTACCTAAGTTTTGAGGTGCGGAGAAACGGACGTCGCGGGTCGGCAGAGGATTGCATCGCCGAGATTTGAGAAGAGGCACGAGAGAATACAGCGCGTGTTCACCCCCACGTAGGATCCCTCATTCCTTCTTTGATATTGAAGTAAGGGTATCGATCAGTAAAAGGAAGCTCGTAGATATTTCGGGCAGACGGGGGTTACAGAGAGGGCCAAGATCGACTGATTACTCGTCCGGCATTCGCCGTTAGACAGAGATGGGAACCATCTTCAGAGAAGTCGGTCACCGGGAACGATATTGGAATCAGGGACTAGTACTAAATAATACATAAGAAACAATAGGTGAGTTCTAAGCGACCTCGACCGCCCAAAATGGTCCCAACATGCGCGTGCACAAGGACGCCGACGAAGGCCTCCCAATATCTACGCGAGTTTTTCTTCCTCTCGCGAACGGAGCCGAGATCGATGCGAAGAGAGACATTTCGAGTCAGAACTCGAGCTTCCCTGCCGCGAGTCGTTCCCAGGGATTATATGGAGCAGCGTTCCTATGAGAAAGCAAACTGGTGTGAGAGGAATAGCTTCGATTGGGCTAAGGATAGAAGGAACACGGATGAGATATTGGCTCACCGATGAATTTTGCACCTGCGATTCCACGGTCGAACTGAGTCGCACAGAAATGTCGAGAGATTGTCGTTCGAATACCTTGGATGCTAGACCCACCGTGAGGAACCCGAGAGTCGGACGATCGAATCCAGAGAGACCGTTCTCTTTGTAGTATCTAACAAGCTTCTTCGGAAGTCAAGAGCAAGAAACTGTCCGAGGTTTGTTTTCAACTGTCTCTGAAAGAGAGATCCAGAAAACGATCACAGAACGCTCAATCATTTTATGAGAATTTGAAACGAAGTAAATCTTACTTTTACCTTGAGACCTCACTCACCTGTTGATTTGGAGCAGACATTCCAACTGGAGGTTTGCAAATTCGGCCTCCTCCCATTGTGAGTTTCGAGTTCCGTACATCGTTGTAGAATGGGGCGGATCGAACATACTCAAAGGGCTCCAACGCGTCACATTAGGAGCAAAGTATCCTGGCCGCATGTTTTCGAAGAGTCAAGTGAACTGTGTGGAACGCATCCTGGGTGAGCCTGTCGTCGAGTCGAACGGTGGCTTTGGTTCCGTTCCGAAAGGCACCAAAACTCACTGTAAACGTCAGACAACCGGATTCCATGAATTCTGCTCGGCAGCTTTGAGCGCTACGTGTAATCCCCCACGAAATATCAGGGGAGAAGGCCTCCGGGAGAGCTGATCAGCCGTCGGAAGTTGGAGATTGGCTGCATGAATGCGATGAATTCCCAACAGAAAAGGTCGCATGTTTCTAAAAAAAGCCAAAAGCATCGAATGACAACCCCATCGACAACGGCGAGCGAATTGAACTGTAACAGCTTTGGATTTTGCGATATTTCGATGACCAGCTCGAATTTCGTCGCGGGAATCTTATCCTCGAACCAATCTTTGAGGGAGTACGTTCCTGCATCGGTGGTCCCCGAGGAACCTGCCGGGCTGCATGCTTTCTGGAGGAACTCGCCGAAATCGCAACATCAATTCGCGAGCTGAATCCCGTTTTCGGTCCCTTGAAAAGCTTCTCGGTAGAGAATAAAAATGGAATTTAGAAAAAAGCATCTAGGCGTTCACGCATTTTGCTTTCGATGATCCCAAATCTTTGAACTTCTGAGGTGTTCCTTCTCGGAATCGTTCTACCGAAACTCGTTGACGTCTGCGTTTACTTGAGCTTGAGCTGGAGTTCGTTCTCAACCAGAGCTGAATGCACTCAGCATCAACCTGACATCTGATCTCGAGAGCAGAACCGACGGACTTGAGTAGTTGGCTCTTTTCTATGAGCTCCTACCTAGTTTCTGATATCGAAGTAGGCTGAGACTCGCGAAATCATCTACAACATGGGGTATGGATGTCGTGTGTATGTGACGCGCGTTAGATGCGGAGGCTGGAAATCACAGAGATGGAAGGATTCGGCGGAGCTCATGTTCCTCGAGGAACAGGAAGAACTTGGGCAACTTACGACGGTCCTTTGACCATCGTACAACCATTCTACAAGAGTATTTCAATCGAGTGTTCGCCGAGGAATGCGTCTGGAACTGGAAGATGACTGAAAGAGGCGATCTTTAACTAAAGGATCGAGTCGCCCGCTCTATTTCCGTGAGTTATTGAAATTCCTCTGGAATCGAACTCCTCGGCACTCCTCGCTCGATCAAAAATGTTTCGGAATCGTGAGGTGAAGACTTGAAGAGTCCACTACGTTCACGAATGAGCCTTGGAATGATAGATCGTCGTATTCTGACGAACGTATGCCTCACTACACAGCTTGATATTCTTAGAGGAGTCTCTTGAGCAGCATCCCACAAGAAGATTTAGGAATTACACGTTAAATTCTTACGTTGGCTTCATCTGGATGTGGTAGATATAATCTCACGGCTAATCCTGATAATCGTGAGCAACATAGAATGATCAGAGCGTCGTGAGCATCCACTCAATGGAATCGGAACTCCTCATTTCTTCCAACAGTGACTCTCCGAGTCGGTGCCGAACTTTTAGCGTAGGAGTACGCTCTAACCCGGAGGGGTGCCATGGAGATCTGCAACGGAAGTTGAGGAATGGGGCGCCAAATTTGAAAGTTCTTGTCTGCGTCGTATAGGCGTAGCGGGCGAGTCACGGAGAGGGATCAAACTTGTAGATGAGGTTCAGATCACCTACAGGGGTAACATAGGGGGGACAGCGGTGGAGAACTCTGAGGATCTGAGAATTATCAACCGCTTCGTCGGAAGTTGAGGTGGCGGAGAGGTTTGAAGGGAATGCTCGTTTGGTCATTTCTTGACTGATAATGAAGTGAGAATTAGGGACGGGAAGGGTTTAAGAGATTTGAGGGTTTTGTCGATAGATCGGAAATACGATGCCGCCAAAGCGGTCGTTCATCGGACAGGTATCCCGTCGTAAGGCGAGAGAGAAAGGTAAACGAGACGTGGAGACGACCGAACAACGGGAAGAAAGACGGCGAATCGACCGAGAAAGAAGAGCGCATGCTCGTAAGAAAAGACAAGACGCAGGAAGGAGTATGAGTGGGGAAATAGACGGTGAGCCAGGGGACATGGGCGACTGTGAGAGAGGGGTCGGCGCACAAGCGCAACTCGAACCAAGCGGAGTTCGTATAGCCGTCACGCTGGTCCACGATGAAGGTCGGGGTACGGCGGTGTTGGGTAGCGTGAGTGAGGTTCGAAGTCAGCGAAATCCTCTCCTGACTCCTTTCGATGCTTTTATTGCTCTTCTGAATCCGGACTTGAGTGGGGAACAACAGAGGTTTGAAACCGCTCGAAGATCCGACAGAACAATTAGCGGAGACGTGAGGAATGCCTTACAGAATAGTCTGCAAACGTCTGAGGAATCGGGGGACAGTCGAAAAGCCCTCACTAGTACACAACGGTCGATCTTGCGCAGGCGGAGAATTCGGGAAAGGTTGAATAGTAATTCTTCGGTAGAGGATGAAGCTACTCAGATATTTCGGAAGCAGTTTCTCGATCAAGAATACGGGGTTGCTTGCACAGTGTGCGACAGATTGTGGTTTGCTGGGGATCTCGAAACTGCGAGGTCTATACATTTAGACGGTCTTCGGAGAATTGGGTGTGCGGGACCCGATGTTAAATTATGTTCCACGTGCGCGAAGTCGCTGGCAATGAACAAAACTCCGAATCTCGCTGCCTACAACGGATTCCATTACCCAGTCAAACCTGACAATCTGCCACAATTGAATGCCATCACGACACTACTGATAAGTCCGCGTATACCATTCATGCAAATTCGCCGACTGCGTCATGATTCGGGGACTTATTGGATAATTGGACAAGTCATCAATGTTCCTGTGGATGTACAAGACATGATCTTGACTCTACCTCGGAATTTGTCCGATGATTATGCATTTAACGTGTCGTTGAAGAAGCATATCATACATAAAAGTACAGCATACTCCGGACTCGTTACGAAAGGAGGTGTGAGGAAATGGTTGGAACATTTACAAGGAACGCCGCTCTACCAACTATATAAGATCTCGATAGACTGGACACGGTTAGACGATGCGATGCATGAGCATGAGCAATACGAATTGGAGTGCGTCGATGGGGAGAATGCCAGCGAATTATTGTTGGCCAATCAACACACTGTGTTATGGAGTGAAGACAAATATCTCACCATAGCACCGGGCCAAAAGTCGACTCCATTGAGTATTGTTTACGATGAGCATGCGGAAGAGTTATCATTCCCGTCAATATATTATGGTACACCGCGACAATTTCGCCCAGGAACTAGAGTCACCCCGTTTCAAATTGCAACAAGTGAAATTCGTCGACGGGATCGACGAGGAACTACGCCAGAGCATATACTCTATATGGCTGTCAAAATTATGCGCATTCGAGTGGCAAAAGGATTACACGCTTCTTTCCGACATAGTGGTGACTTGAATAAAATCACAAGAGAAATGATCGAAGACAGAAGTTTCATCGACCAATGTGCGGAAAAGAATTTCGCCTTCTTGAAATCCATTCNAACGGCGAGCGAATTGAACTGTAACAGCTTTGGATTTTGCGATATTTCGATGACCAGCTCGAATTTCGTCGCGGGAATCTTATCCTCGAACCAATCTTTGAGGGAGTACGTTCCTTCATCGGTGGTCCCCGAGGAACCCGCCGGGCTGCATGCTTTCTGGAGAAACTCGCTGAAATCACAACATCGATTCGCGAGCTGAATCCCGTTTTCGGTCCCTTGAAAAGCTTCTCGGTAGAGAATAAAAATGGAATTCAGAAAAAAAGCATCTAGGCGTTCACGCATTTTGATTTCGATGATCCCAAATCTTTGAACTTCTGAGGTGTTCCTTCTCGGAATCGTTCTACCGAAACTCGTTTACGTCCGCGTTTACTTGAGCTTGAGCTGGAGTTCGTTTTCAGCGAGAGCTGAATCCACTCAGCATCAACCTGACATCTGATCTCGAGAGCAGAACCGAGGGACTTGAGTAGTTGGCTCTTTTCTATGAACTCCTACATAGTTTCTGATATCGAAGTAGGCTGAGACTCGCGAAATCATCTACAACATGGGGTATGGATGTCGTGTGTATGTGACGCGCGTTATACATATGCGGAGGCTGGAAATCACAGAGATGGGAACTCAAAGGAATCGGAACTCTTCATTTCTTCCAACAGTGACTCTCCGAGTCGGTGCCGAAACTTTTTACAAACAGAATCATACATGGAAATAGAACATTCTGGATAAATATGGGCAACGCAGGGTTCTAATTCCCGCTCTGTGGACACCTCTAAGGGAGAACACCGACCCAGCAGGAATTCAGACAGCCGAAAGGGAGCTGAGGCAGGGATTCCCAAAGGCTCGCATTTCGCTTTCGTTCGGTACTCACCGATCTCAGTCTGAGCTGTCGAAACTCGAAACTTGAACGATCTTCATGTGGCTCCCACAATGAGAAGCTCCAAGGACCGGTGGAGACATGTGCACCTGTCAACCATATTCTTACCATTTGCCAATATGACATTTTATAAAGTTTCAACGTTCCACGAAGCGAGGGTAGGTGGCAAGAGAAATTTTCCTTCCTTCTCGCGACTCTTTTATAACAGCAAATCGCTCTCTGCAGCATGTCGAATCAAGTCCGTCATACAGGCAGAGAATTTAGAATATTCTTCATTGAATGAATACATCGAAATGAGCGAAGTTTTCCGGCTATGACACCCTTGTTTGAACTATACCCGTTTTGTGAATCCGAATCAAAGCATTGCAGTACGAGTGGATTCAACTCCACAAAGAACGCAACACTATAAACAAGAAAAACAACCGCACTCGATTCATTGCGTTCAAAACATGACGCAACCGCCACAATCAACCTTAAAAACTAGCTAAATCTGATGAGTGGCATTTAGCACAGCGAGAATGAGGGCGGGGATGCGGTCCGCATCGGGCTACACGTCAAGAGGACGGCATTTGTGGCCGGGGACCTGTCAAACGAATTTGGGCCCCGCCGATGCGCGATTGCGCGACTGCTGACAACGAAGATCTGTCTGTGGCAAGATTACACCTCCTGTTGCATTAAGGATGCCGCCCACGCGATCTTCACTCGTGGCAGCGAATGGTTTATCGTTCGCAAGTCTCCTCCCTCCTCCCTCCTCCCTCCTCCGTTCCGGTTCAAACGGCCACGGCGTTGGACCTTGATGGGCAACCTCAGACGGTGCAAGGCGTCTCGTTGGCCGACATGCTCTTCGATCGCCTTCTACTTCTGCTGGGAGTTGTGCTCCTCCTACCATCGCATCACTGGTGTTCAGTCTGTCGCACTAACGTCGACTCAACGATCACAGTTCCGCCAGGAGCGTTTACGCATCGCCCGATCCGTCTCGACGGAAAGACGAGTATCGTTGGCGCTCATCGTCGGGGAAAAAAGTTGGCTTTCCCAACTGCCGGATCATGGCAAATGCGTCTCCCCTTCTGGATATCCAATCTTGCACGGAATTCGGAATGGATTTGATAAACGCGAAGTTATTCTGACCGCAATGCTCTAGAAATCCCTTCTCGTCGACCCTCTGACGAGTGATTTTGCTCAGGCCAGCGCTGCACCGATATATTGCATGTAGACCACTTGCCTGCCTTACTATTGGACGCTTGATTTCGGCAGCCTGACACAGGATATGTTCTGGGGTGGTGCCTCGTCTGCTTTTACTTGTAGTCATCAGAAATGGTGTCACTCTCACGTCACGGTGTCACGATGACGGTCGCTGAGCGCAAGGCTTGATCCCGTCAGACGGAACTGATTCAGACGTGCATCGGATAGAAAGTGGAAAACGAGTCTTTACAGGAAGGTCTGGACGCAACGCTCGAAGAAACCGTTGGCCCAGGCCGCTTTTTCCGTTCCATACTGCCACCCAATTCGCTTTCGAGACAAGAAACCCGAGACATCCTGATTTTGCGCATGTTTGAAAAGCAGGCTCTTTCTCCGCCCTTTTGAAAGTCCTCGCATTGTCGGAAACAAGCTTTTCTATAGACGGGTTCCTACTTATGAAGCGACGTAACGCGAGAAGAAACTCGTATGCTGTGAGGTTGGCCACCTGATTGCTCTCGTTTCCGCGCACGTTAGGAGAAGTACAAAGGACTCGATGCGCTCGCCTTCCTGCTTTATCCAGATGAGACCCAGAAAATCGATCCCGGTCACCATGAACGGTGTTGACTCTTCGATTCTGAAAGCCAGAGATGAACACATACGTAAGATGACCATAAAGATGGGGACTATGTACTCGCGGAACCCCAACACCCAGTACCCATCCTTCTCGGCCGTAGTGGGTCACGGATCACGAATCGAAAGCGCCGATACAATCAATGCACGTCTTGGCGCCTCGAAATTCCGTTTTAGGTAGTTCTCAGGTCTCGCGATTTCAAATTTCTGTGCTGAGGACCTCGATTTCAATATTCCAGAGTGAAAATTTGAAAAGCTGAGGCTCTCTGAACTCTCAAGGAACCCCCCGAGTTTGGCTGCGGAACCCCAAGAAATGGCTCGCTGAACCAAAAGGTTCCGTGGAACCCAGTTTGGGCCAACTCCCAGTTTGGCCTTTACCATACATGATCGATACGAAAAACAAAAATAAAAATGATATGGTGGACGCGACCATGTACGCAGATGATTCAGTGCTAAACAGAAGCAGTTGCAATCAACAGCCTCTCGCATTTCGTGTAAGACATTGGACTTGAAGTTCATGTGAGAAAGAGGAAGCGATGGAGTTTCGAGGAGGTGGTCGGCGGAAGAAAAATGAAGGTTTGATACACAGGGCGGTCTTCTGAATCTCACCTCAAACCTTGGAGAAGCACGCCACTGGCTGCGCCAGTATCATGATGCGCGCCTATCAGATGCGCTCTTTTCAGCTGCGCGCTAATCAGTCACAAGCTGATTAGATACGCGTTAGTCAGATGCGCGCAAACTACCTGAGTTCTAGTGAGGCCTGCGCTCTATTTCGAATGCGCTCAATCTAATGACCACCCGCGCACTACCAACTTCGTTTCTGCAATAGAACCACACTTCGAAGGACACTTCGCACACCCATAGCGGTTCTGTGGGGCCCGCGTTGCGTTGTGACGATAAGAGACGAACTGCCGAGGCCCAGCTGTGCAGAAGAACGAGACACGGAAGCTTCGATCGGTTTGAACGAGCGAGATTTCTTGGAGAGGGTTGTCCCGAAGAAGAATGTAGGGTTTAGGGGCGTCGGGCTGTGACCTGTCATGAAACCGGCACATGTGTCTGACTGAAGACAACGAGGTTCTGGAAGATTTTCTACTATTGTTTAAATTTTTTTCATGAGTCCAGTCATGAATCAATGTTCGCGAAAGGGAATGAAATTCGCAACTTCCACGACTCTTGTTTCAGCTTTCTTTGTGAAGATATTCCAACCGGATGCCACCGATTCCCGAGCCCTGTTCTGAGCTACGGCTACTTTCAACGACGGACAAGCCCCGCCATGAAAGCCCATTGTCGTCCACGATCACGGTCGCAAAGCTCGATGAAATCTCCAGGAAAGCCCGATATAGAGCTTCCGCCGTGTGTGCATGGCCGAGAAGGACTGGGAGAAAAGTCTCCAAACGGCAGAGTTAGTTGAATCGCTATGACCTCCGACCATTCTACCCGACAGTCGAATGAGCGGGGAAGACCCGGGCTAAGCGGCACCGAAGAGTAGGGTTCGCCCCTCGCCGGGAAGTAGCGGTACGTGGTGTGGAAGAAGATCGTGGGCGTTCGGATTCGGTGCCATCATGCCCGCTTTCGGGGCTCATGCTAAATAGCGGAGTATCAGCTAAGAACTTGACCTCGAGAAATCTAGTGATTATCATTCACTCCATTCTTATCGTTATAACTAGAGCCTGGAAGTTTAGGCATTAATCATTTTTGACCCTCCATCTATCCATAGGAATTGATGGATATATGAATGTTTGATGCTTGATTGTCCCAGCCCAGGCCTTGATTGGGCAGAAATAATCGATGTGGTCGACCTCCGATCAACTATTCCATGAATTGATGGAGAGTGATTAATGGATAATGCCTAAACTTCCAGGCTCTAGTTATAACCAACTATAATGCGATCGCACTCTGCCTCTGTCGGAGGTCCCGAAGCGTTTTCCTGATGAAAGAAATTGAATTCTTAAACTCGAGGACTTCAATTTCGCTCGAGTGCTGAAATCGTTCTGCCAATGTGCACGATTTCGAGGAGTGCAAACTGCCCTGGAGCGAGTTTCCATCGTGAATCTCAATCTTCGAAGAACTTCTCGAACTTCCCACTTTGATCCACTCAACTCAAGGGGATCTTTTTGCATTCACAAGACGAAATACTAGGGAACACGGAATTATCCAGAACATTCTCATGAGTCGTTCTGAACGAAGTCGGACCAACTCGGAAGTGACGCCGATGTGGCCCCGGTGCCAGCTGGCCCCGGCGTCGTCACTCGTGGGATACCTTAGGAATCCTAGGAGGGTTCAATTGCGGCCGAAAACATTGGAGCTCGGAGACGTGTATCATTAGTTCCCTTCAGAAAAACTTTGGCCTCAAAGTGAGACTAGTGTCTAGAAATCATCATCGAGCGAGTAAAGTGACCGTCTCCGTCTTAATTCCTCAGGTGGCTCATCTCTGCAAACGATTTCCGCCAAAGGTTTGCTCGCCGGAGGGGGAACTGAAACTGGCCGAGCGGAAAATGAGAACACAAACGATAGAGAACATTTGGTTCCGTTGAGCGTTTCTGAGATTTATAAAGATCCGAAGCTTGCTCCATCTTGGATTGTGTTCGTCGTCGAGGACACTCTGCTCTACTACAACCAAGATTCCAAGGTTTTCCAATGGATAAGACCGGAGGAGTCAGGAACCGAGGAGGAGCCTCCATTAGAGATCGAAGGATTCTTCAAGGTCACTGGGTGGCTGAAGTGTAAGGACGCTAATGGTCGATCTTACTTCACCCATCCCGTAACCAAGGCTAGAAGCTGGGTCAAACCCACTGTCCAGCAGCTTCGTGACTGGGATCAATGGCAGGTGGGTTTGTCTGATACTCTATGTACGCTGAAGTTGGAATTTACGGGAAGTTGACACATCCTAAGAGCTTCTGTCTCTTGCGAAATCCCCAACGGTTTTTTTTTCATTGAGCTCCAATGAAAATGAAGACGAATTCCGAAACCGAGATCATCTCTCGATATTTCTTTTTCCAGAAAACGCGAAGCCAGACGATGCAACTCAGCAGAATGCGAAGATTATTCGACCAATCGGTATCCGACGAGGACGAGGATTGCTTGGGGCAACTCCCCGAGGGTTGGCAAAAACACCGTGATCCTCAGGGGGACGTGTACTTCGTCAATGTGTCGACTGGCAAATGCCAAGCGAAGGATCCTCGTTGCCCAGGACCCGTGAAGGTGGGGCGCGACGCTGATTCAGAGAGTATCAAACTAGATGTAGAGCTTGTCATCCATCGCAGTAACGAAGATGAATCGAGAAAGCGGGAAGATGCTGGCTCTGCACCGGGAAGCAAAAAAGATGAGACATGTTCAGAGGATGCTGAGTTAAGGCGAAAACTGGCAAAGCTGAGATCCTTGTGCCACATCAAGTCCACTCAGGAAGAGTGTGAGGTCGGTTTGCTTTGTCAGCTGACAATTATGATGTTAGAGTGTGTAATTCATTCTCGCTCCTAAACAGAATATGTTATGGACCAAGCTTATAGCTACGCCAAACTTTTACTCTGTTTCCAGTTCGAAGTGAAGCGGTCTGATATATTCGAGAGCTCGTTTGGTCCGATCCATGACCGGTCCGTTCACGAACTGCGCGGGAGATTAGGAGTGAAGTTTGAGGTGAGATGCCAGCTCCGTGTCCTCTTCATCAGATTATTAATGCATTCCACATGTCGCGAATTCTTTGTTTCATCCCAGCTTCTCGCTGTCGGAGCCCCAATTGGTGAATTAATGTCAACAACTTTGTTCTCAGGACGAAACAGCTGGAAACGCCAAGGATTCAGTGCGCGAGTGGTTCGTTCTTCTGACCCAAGAGATGGTGAATCCCATGTACGGACTTTTCAAGTACGCCAACCATTCCAAGTCAGTTTTCAGGATCAATCCTGAAAGCTCGAAGCTGCCGGAGTTCGAAGCTTACTTCAGATTCGTGGGTGTGTCTCGGACCAGCAAAGTCTGACTGGATTAAATGTTTGACTAGAGTTTTTTTTTAGAGATCACGGCAATCGTTTCAGTACAAAAATACTTCATTCGGCAGGCCGAGTATTCGGGATGGCGCTGTTCCACGGGAAGATAATTTTCTCGGGTTTCAATACACTCTTCTTCAAGAAAATCCTGGGCTTGGAACCTGCACTTGAGGACATCGAGGTCACTGATCCGCAAATCTACGAGCTGCTGTTGTTCATTCGCGACAATAATGTGGATTCTCTAGTCTTGTTCTTCCATTTGGAGTTCATTGAAAATGGACGACCAGTCACGCGCGAGCTCAAGCCGGGTGGAAGTAAAATCAGGGTCTGTGAGGACAACAAGGGAGAGTATTTGGTTCTCGTCATGAATTGGTACCTCTTGGATGACATCGAACAAAACAAAGCGCTGCTCTATGGGTAAGCTCGTTGCCCACTTCCCTACCTTGTTGTGAAGGCATTCGTCGACATTGGCTCAGGATCGGTTTGCCGCGCTTCCCCAGTCTAGATGAAATATTTCCCACTGATTGGCTTGAGCATTGGGACGGATGCGATCTAGAAGTACTATTATGCGGCGTTCAGTGGATCGATATCGACGATTGGGAGCGTAACACGAATTACGAAGGATACACTGCCGAATCGGAAATGATGCGCTGGTTTTGGAAATTCGTGCGAGAACGGGAAACACGTTCCCTTTTGCGCCTTCTGCAATTCGCCACAGGCACTTGCCGTGTGCCTTATGGTGGTTTTGCGATGCTTCAAGGTAGGAATTCGAACTTCTTCGATTTACTAAGTTCCATCGAAGTATTGAGTTTGAGAAGGAGCATAGAATGTTCGCCCTAAAGCACGTCGAGTAGCCGAGCCGAAGTTTGATAGAATCGACTCCCCGATCATCATATGTATAAACTAGCGTTCCCAGTCGCGCTTCGCTGCGACAGTTCATTGGGCGGCAGATTCTTCTCCGCGAGAGTTGAACTTCTGCGCCGAAGTCGAGGACTCAGTGCCCCGAACTTCCCTTTCGTAGATTAAGCAGAACCTTAGTTTCATTGTAATTACCCGGAGTCCACGATATTTCAATATCAGAAATCGGCGTCCAATATCACGAGTTTCATAGGTGTCTCGAATCCCTCCCTTGGAGCTGCTTGATGACTGAAATGAACACGATTGACCACTTGGCATCCCTTTGGTCACCGTTCTCACTTGTCCTTTCACACAACACATCTGGTCAGTCTCGTTTTTGAATCTCATCGCAAAACAGAATCTACACTGAGTATCCATCTCCCCGATCTGAACACTTGAATGTGCGCTGTAATCAAACTCGGGATCGTAATCTAACGCAGCGCATTTCAACCCCGTATACGATCGTCGTCTTCGCCTCTCTGTTCAAACTCTGTCGACTATGAGTCGTGTCCTTCTCTGCTCCTCAGTTTCATTCGCCGAACCCCTTCTACGGCGGGCTCGCTCAGCTTCCTGACGATGCTGCCGTTGCTCTTCCGTTTCTTCCTGCCGGGCTCGAGCATGCCATCTTCGATCATAGTCCGCTCTTGCTGCTCGTCTTTTCCGCGCCTCCTGTTGCACCCCCTCGGACTCTCACGAACTTTGCTGCTCCACGGTCTGGGGCTCCGAAGTGATCACCTCAGACCGCGGACTAACAGCGCCTTCTTCCCGCTCCTCGAACCGTCTCTCTAGGATATCTACGAACGTCAGTCCGCGACGGATTCCCTGCTGCGCCGGCGATCGCTGTTCCGTAGACCCTCCACTGTTTCCTGACCTTTGGTNGGGAGTCCACCTGCCTATCGCTGATCATTTCCGAACCATTCTAGACTTTGGGCAACTCAATAAAACGCCAGAACGAACTGGCTTCTTATCGATCTCACAGAGTCCTCCCGTCAGTTTTGGACTTCGTTTCCAAAGTCAATTGGAAGTCAATCACTCACAGATCAGGGTGACAGCTTCTCAGCTACACCACAACGATAACGAAGTGCCACAAAACTGGACGAGTTTCGGTGTAAAATCTCCGAAAACGCGTCCGTTAGGTGCATTTGGTATGCAATACCCTTCCTCGCAACCATATCCACCCCTCCCACAACTTTCACCTTCAACGGATCCCTAGTGTTCAAGATCATCAAGTCGGAAACGCCGATGTCGACAAACGGACTTTCGTTTTTATAGGTGTAGATGATCTCGCACCATGCACCTCTTGCCATTGCACGTGAAGTTGATTATGAGGGACACGAGCTCGATTGATTGGAAGAGCTTCAATGAAACTAAAATTCATCCCGCTGCAGGTGTTTTCGGCTCTCAAAAATTCACGATTGCACGCTCCGAAAATTCAGAGAGTTTGCCGATCGCCCGCAGGAGTTTCAACAAGATCCTAATTCCTCCCTACAAGTCGTTCACTGACCTAAGGGTACACCTGTCCTTGGTCTGTGCATGAAGGAAAAACGACCATTTCTAATGCGATTGAGTGTCAGAAGATCGATAAAATGTTTCCACCCAGAAATAAAGTCCACGAGAGAAATTAGAAGAATGTATCACAAGAGAGGGAAGGGTAGACAATGGAAGTGGGCCTTTCTCGATCCAGAACAGAGTTCTCAGAACAATCGTCGTCGAACTACTCTGTAACTTCTTGTTCTGACGGATTCGAATACACCATTAGTTGGATTCACAGAATTTCAAGATTCTTCATGTACCTTCTCGGCATAAAACGCTAGAACGCTAAAACAACGAGTCTCCCAGCTAGCTCTCTGCGAGACACAAACTCTCGTCTGACTTCAATGATAGCCGGCGATTCCAGTAAGAGCAAGCTGTTGTTGAATCCACCGTCACCGTTCTCGGCCCAGCTGTCAACAGTCGGATGACGACATCGGCTCCAAACACTATGTATCAACTCGATCCGTTAGTTTATGGTCCAACTTGTTAGAGCTGCTTTTGCTTACGGTTCCGATTAGTACTCCGCCCTGTTATCGGATATGGTACATGATGCGAGTAAACCGAATCACGCGCCAGAATCCACGGAAGAAGGATAACTCGTATCCGGAAATGGACTCGAGCACCATAGTCAAGCCCCGACTTGACATCGCACACGGTCTAGCTAGATACACTCACTTTCAGTAAATTAGAAATATTTTTGCGCCAGAAGCTGCGCCTCGAGCGGGCAAAGATCAATGCTGCTCCAAGGGATTCCGGAAGAGAACTCACACAGCTAATCAAGCTTGAAGATATCGTCTATGTAGCTGTTTTGTACAGCAAAGTCTTCATTGCATCCTCCTCAACCGATTGATTGGGTTGATGAAATCACTCCATGCTGTAGGGGGATACCGATCGGTGGATTTCGCCGCGTCTGCCTATGAATCAGTGGCCAAGAGAACAAAGTTCCTTCATGTCAACAACAAGAGTTCACTTATTTTGAGAGGTCAGCGCTGAAGAATTGGTCTTCAATCACAGAGGTAATTCCTAAGAATTTAAGAAGAATGTTCTGACGCCTCCCTGTGAACAACTTTATGAAGCCTCAGAAAAATCTGCTGCTTTCAAGAGCAATGAGCGAACATCCCTCTTTTGAACTCGAACGGAGATATCTGGCCAGGATTTTTCGTAGCGGAATCCTTGTCTAACCGTCATCTAACTCACGAGATTCCGCGTTCTCCGAGAACCGTTCTTGCTTTTACTACATATTGAGTTCTAATTTAGCATGGAACGAGGAAATGAACAAGAGCCCGTCCCTGGATTCCGCCTGCATCCTCTCAATCTGCAACTAGAAGTTCTTGAAAAGTTTGATTCGAAGTTCAATCAAGCGAGAAATCGTGAGTTTGATCATTCCGTTTATTTATTCAACCATTTGCGGGGATGGGCACGCAGTGGAAATTGCCTCCGCAGTTTCCCACCGAGCAGCATATTCGACCTGATGGGCAGCCTTCTGCCGGACACTGGTGAGCCTCACAAGTGCTGAAACCCGGTTTCTTAGGTGGACAGCGAGGATCCGTAGTCGACTCGGCCAGCAGACTCTGCGTGAGGCACACCAGGACGAGGAAGCACAGAACACTTTTCATCGTAGCGGATTGCATCGCGTTTTTTGCAGCGCGAGCGGTAGCGGGCTACGTCAAGAAAGCTCTTTATATCACCCGGAGAGCGGGAAAGGGCTGCCTACCGCGCTTGCGGGAAGTTTTTCTTTCGATAGATGAGTCAGAAGGTGGCAAATGCCGGCGAATCCAATTTTCGGGATGTAAAACGCCCCAGAACCGTCTAAACCTTGAACAAATCTTCGATGGGCGAGTACTTGATCAAATTGAATGCGAAAACGCACATGAAACATTCGCTAAACCAAAGAACTCGGGAGTCCTTACTGTGCGACGTCATGTTTGACCACCATGACTCATGATGACGCAGAGCGGCCCGTTACTTCTTCCGAAAGGAACGCTGACAAAGCCGCACAGTGGTGCACTGCAACGGGGAAAATGGAGAAATCCATCCAGCCGCTGAACACCGCTGATGTTCTCGCTCCGTTGGAATTGCTCGTTTTTAGAACTCTGAGGCAGTGTTGGGCATAATCTTAATCATCATTATGATTATGATTATAATCATAATCACAGTTATGATTATGGCATGATCACAGTCATGATTATGATTATAATCATAATCATAACTATGATTATGGTTGTGGTCACACGATACTTTCAAAGTGTATGGAGGAGATTTCGGGGCCGGTCAGATCATACTTTTCGGAGTCTATGTCTATGGAGGTGATTTCGGGGCCGGTCAGTGGATACTTTTCGGAGTCTATGGAGGTGATTTCGGGGCCGGTCAGACCATACTTTTCAGAGTCCGTGGAGGTGATTTCGGTGCTGCTCAGACCATACTTTTCGGAGTCTATGGAGGTGATTTCGGGGCCGATCAGACCATACTTTTCGGAGTCTATGGAGGTGATTTCGGGGCCGGTCAGACCATACTTTTCGGAGTCTATGGAGGTGATTTCGGGGCCGGTCAGACCATACTTTTCGGAGTCTATGGAGTATGGAGGTGATTTCGGGGCCGGCCAGACCATACTTTACGGAGTTTAGGGAGGAGATTTCGGGGCCGGTCAGACCATAGTTTCCGATCATAATCATGATTATAATAATAATCACAAAAACGATTATGATTATAATCATAATCATAACTGTGATTATGATTATAATCATGATTATGATTATGACCATAACAGTTATGATTATGATTATAATCATGATCAAGGTCATGATTTTTCAGTCTGTGATTATAACCATAATCATGATTATGATTATGCCCAACACTGCTCTGAGGGCACTCGAAACAATTATCCTACTCGCAGCTTCAGATACGTAACAAGCTATGGAATCTTGGAATAGTCTTTCCCTGGTCTGAGTCCGCTGCGAAGTTTGTGTTCTCGAAGGATCTCAATAACCCGTGTAGTTCGCGGAGTCTCTCCACGATCCGACTCAGAGAGAGCCCCCAAACGTATCTATATGAGTCAGACAACCGATTTCCGTCTCAGGTTTCGACTCTTCTCCTGCGAGCTCGACTTGCCTTGGATTCGATTCAGGAATACAGACGGACGGGGATACCTTGGAAACAGAACATCAGTAAGTCTTCAGACAAGACGAAATTGCTCAACTCGAAAGAGTTTCAGATGTGCGGAGTCTGATTCGAACAACGGATCATGGGGACCACCGAGTAGAGACGAATCATGCCGTCCCTGAAAACCTTGTTATGCAGTTATTTTCGGGACCATCATTTTCACGGGATGAAACAGAGAACTCTACCAAGCGCCTCGAGTTGATTCCACACCTGGAACTGAAACAGTTCCTAGGAAACATCTGCTGCTTCTTTTGGCGCGATCAACGAAATCTCTGTTTAAAACACAGAGTTCACTTCCAAGCAAATCGTGGTACGCTATTTGCCGCGAGAATGCCTCAGAATCTGAGGTTCAAGCAACGAGCTCTTGGCTTCGTTGCGAGTGTCCGCAATCAAAGCCGCGGGTCTCCCCAGTGCGCCTTACACCCTCGAAGGCTGATTGACTTGAAGTTAGTTGCATCCAAGACTCAAGAGCTTGCCCGAATTACGGGCGTAGAGATTCGAAATTCGTCGAAGAGGCGCAGAAAGTGGTTGATGAAGAACTGGAATAACCGCCATCGGAACAAGCCCATTATATACGACGAATTTCTTGTACAAAATATTCCGATCACAGAGATCGTGTATCACTCGAAGGTCGCAGTCTTCAAAGTTTCGGAATAAACGATCATCCAGTCCCACTGAGGCGCAGCTGTATCATCGATCGCATTGTTCTTATGATTTTTTTCTCGGCTCCGGAAATTCGATCCAATCAAGCGGATTCCACTTTCAATCCGAAATAGAATCTGACTCATTTGCTGATCGCCGACAAAACTGACAGTTTCAATAAACTCGGCCTAAGTTTTATCTGAGAGCGGGATTTTTCCATGACTGTTACTGCGACGCTCTCGTCAAGGATGTCAGAATTATACGGGATCGCTGTTGACACATTCGCCGAAAGAAACTTCGCCCCGCCCAGCATTCTTGCAGACACCGAATATGGCAGCTAAAGTTTGTGTAAGGGGATGAAAAATTGTGAGTCAACTCCAACTTCTGCGTCAAAAGCAGCAATGAACGGATTGCACTCATCAGATCACCAAGTTCGGTTATGATAAACGTCGAAGTGATCGGGTAGCCGATGATTTAGAGAAAGAAATCTCAGAATGTTTCAGATTGAGCCGGGGTCGTGGCTCTCAGGCTGACCAAGGATCTGTGTTCTTCCGAACTCTGGTACCTTCACTTTTTAAGTCGCTGTTGGTGCGATTCGCTTCCTGATCTCATCTTGGCCCGACGCGCCTTCTGAACTCAGTGCGCAAGATCGGCAGGAAACATATTGTATTGATTGCCTATCTGAACGTGTACAGGATGGCTCCACTCCTGCGTCGTCCTCGAAAACTCCACCTGCACAACACACCGCTCATCGCGACCTTCTATACGGCCCTTGATATGTTCCCGATGCCGTTGCTCAAATCCCCTCGGTGGGAAAAATTTCTAACACGTAAATGATTCGTCGGGCATTTAATTTCAAATTCTGGATATTTTAGACAGCTTTGGCTCCAACGATGCATTCTTGGCCCTTTTTGAACGACCAGTTTCGGTCGCGTATGTTGACCTCGGCACCCAGTCTCGCTTACCCCCATAATCAGTTTTCGGATTGCTATCTGCGTCCTCACAGCTTCCAATGTCTTGAAGACCGCGGACCAGCCTGTGCCTCCCGAGAGAAAATGATCGGAGCTGGCGGCGCAAAGGTAGGAACAGAAGGTGAAACGCCGCGGAATGACTTCTTACGGGAAGTAAGTCGGTGAATGGTTTAGTATTCATCTCATTTGAGATCATAAATCCGTCGGTTCCTCTGCTTGTGCTATACATTGAAAGAAGGTGAGGTACAGTCTGATGTGCCCGGAAGCCCGTCAGCCAGTCTCGTTAGATTTCATGAGTATCGTCAGTTTGTTGTTGTAGTTTTTCGCAAGCAGAGATTCATTCCTTGGGAAACCCTCCGCATCGGGGGACAGCGATCTCCGCAGACATGACATGGTCAGCAAATTTCTGTCCGCGGTGGGTGCTTGCATCACTTCTACTGAGCGAATACTCGAATTGAAGAAAGGAGGACATGGAATTCACACGAAACATTTCAGTATGATGCTGTTAAATGAGAACCTTTTGGAGTTTGAAGACGTGACGAGGCGATCATCGTCGGGAGGAAGCTCAGAACGATTTCGATTGACGGCTCCAAATGCGTCCCTCGGTCAACGAGTGTTACCTGTGGAGGTCATTGCCCGACCGGCAGAACTTCCCAGAGTTATCGCCGTGGCAATACCGATACGAGGTTCCAACAGTTTTTGGTCGAAACCTCTCTGAGCCTCATAATTATATGTCAGAGTTCCATTTCATCTGGAGGCGAGCTACATCGGTGAGAGAAATCATGAGAGTTGAAATCAAAGCTTCGAGTTTAGACATCTATCAGCCCTTGCGGTGCTCCAGCGTGAAACATTCGTGGCATCTTGTTCAGGCATTTCGACTGATAAGGATCCACTGCCTCGTCGCAGAAGTGCGCCTCGGCAGAAAGGTTGAAGTGATTCGAGAAGCTCCATGAATGGAGGGAATGACTGAATGGATCATAATGTCGTGGGTCGCAACCAAAAACGGCTGCCCATACATGGCTGTGATTCGAAGATACAAAAAGACCTCGAGGACAATAACACCATAGCAACACGAATATAACTGTATTAAGAGCTTTCAGTTCTCTGATAATGGTTGAAGATGACTTCCTCCTTTCGTAAATGACTCAAAGCATATCCGCGAGATTGATAAGTGTGGTAGATGGGTGCTTCTAGTTAGTGGATCTCACGAGATCATCCGCAGCTCAAGGAAATTTACAATTTTTTCTCTCACGACACCTTCGGCAACTTACAACCAGCCGTCACATGTAGTCTAAGCACAAGTCACTAAGAACTTTCCATATACAAAAATGATGCAAGACATCCTCATCGATCGAGCCGGAACATCCTGTTGAAGTTTTCTTCCAAAGATTGGTCTGTCCGCAGGTTCCGTTCAATAGCCTCGAAATTGACCCCGACAAGTTTCGCCACGATATTGAACCACGGTCCGACATGATGGTCCTGGAAAAAACGATCGTGTTTCTTAAATTCGTCACTCGTTCCAGAGCACTGCTGTGCCGTTCGGGGCTGTCGGGCAGTCTGACAAGTTTTGTGAAGTTGATCTCGAGTCATTAAAATTGATAGAAACGATTTACGTAGATATATAGCGTGCCTCATCTAAGATGCAGAATTTACAAGACCTTCCTTGTTCTGTCCATCTCGCTGTCATATCTGCGCCGCTTCGGTCAATATTTTTTCCTTGAAAAGACGCGTGTTTTCGTTCCTCATTTGTAAAAATTCGAGGAATTCGAGCTGGATCTTAGAGCGCCTCTTTTCTCCACTTCCTACCCGACAAAATTGGCTGGCAAAACTTCGATAACCATCCGATTTTTCCAAGAATCTCATGACAAGCAAAACTATCCGCTGGAGGCGCCGAATCCAGATCGACTCGGTGACTTTCGGTTTCGACAAAAATATCGAAGTCTCTCCAAACGCTATCCATTCACTCTCTTCTAGAACCATTCATCGAAAGAAGATCGCCCGAATCGTAGCAGACTTGACGGAGCTATTGCCAAAAAACAAAGCAGGTCACAGAAATTGTACATCTTAGAAGACGTATCTTGTGAACAAGGTGTGGTGATTACTTCAACGAGAAGCGACGAAACGTCAAAATGAAATGTGGAAACAGTCGAATCGAAACGGTCGCATTGTAAACTCACCTGCACTTGAATACCATCCAGGTACGCGGCTATGATTTTCTTCAACACCCACTTGTAGCGCACCACTGCTTTCACCCAGTACCGCATAGCATTTTCACCAGAGATTCCAAAGAAAGCTCCGATTTCTTCCCATCGAGCGCATCGGACATCTGTAACGTTATACAGTGGCTTCTTGGAATCGTACAGATACGGCGACTGTTCCACATAGAAAACGAGTGCAGCTACATCTAGTTTCTGCACGGGCGGTTTCCCGTCAGGCTGCGTCATAATCTGTCATACGACTCGGATCTCGGAATTGGTGAACCCTCATCGAATCTGACAGGGGGACAACGTTCGATTTTCGAGTTTGTTTACGCGGTCGGAATTCGAAATCTGCCGCCTTTCGTGACGTTGTTCCCCCAGGTTGACAGATACAACCCAACTTCGTGTTCATCTTCCGTCTCATCATCAAGGGAGACATTTCGAAAACCGGGACCGTGAAGGAGCAAAAAGACGAGGACTGAGAAAATGCGTCGGAGGATCTTCCGGTCTATAAAACAGACGGTCTCCAGCGTTTGTCAGATCTCTGTGTCACGTTAGGGGACAGCGTCAAGTGGTAGGATCCAAGATGGCGCCGCACGGACGAATCTGAGGGAGAGGAGGATCCAGTAGCCGACGCATGAAAACATTTGGCTGGCGCGCGGAGTAGGGAATGTCGGGGATCAGTATGCACGAAGTGGATCCGCCGGCGATTCGAAATGTCGTAGTCGAGTTAAAGCCAAAGGATGACGTCCTCCGAGTTTCCTACTAGAGTTTAAGTCGTAGCTTTTGCCACCAGTAGCACAGTTTTACTCGGACTCCAGCTTTGTTGGATTACCTGAGTGCTAACGAGAGTCTGAGTCAATCATTCTTCAAAAAATTCCGCCATGGCGATCGGCATATCGAAAGATTCCGATCAATGACCGGAAAATCGATTTTTCTCGGAAACCACGAATATTCCGCAACTTCTGTCAACAGATTTGTCAAAAATTCGATGGGGAAACAGCCGAGTAGTCATGTTTCGACCCCGAAAGCCACTCCCTGTCAGTTCATTAAATTTCAATCTCGCTGTGCGAAGCGAATGGAATCGTGAAGGAAATTGAAAAGCGATCAGACTCCCTCGGCGTGCGCTTGGATAGCCGTCATTCTGCAGAGACCGATGGAGCAGCCGTACCGAGAAAAGCGGCTGGTAAACTCGACTTTAAGTTCAGATTCGTTCAGTTCAGATTAAGTTATGCTTCGTTCATGGCTTGCAAAGTGCACTCGTCAGGGTCCTGCGCGAATCCAATCATTTGAATGCGTCAGAAATGACTGCTAGGAAAGCCCAGCAGGTCTAAGAGGATTACGGCCTAAAGAGTGAGATCGGTTGGTTGTCTGATGCTGAAGATTCCCATCCGGAGACAACAACTTGTCTCATCCCAGGAACAGTGCCACTACCGGCGCCGTCGTAGCAACTCGCACCATAGTTCAGCCAGAAGAGGAGCTTGAACCCCTCTGGAGTATAGATGACATGGGGGTGGAGGGATCGCCCCAAGATTCGCACAACAATGACGTAGATCAGTGGTTCCCAAACTTCGACACCGCAGACACCCCCTGCCCACCGGTTGTTCAACCCCTTCCGATTGCGATAGTGGTGCCCCGGAATACTCTCCACAGGCCCCGACCAGTATGGTCAATCCGGCCACGGAGTCGAGCCCACAGGTCCCCGGGGTGCTGTGCACCCCCAGGGGGCTCACCAAGGTCCCATGTACCCCCTGGGGTCAGCACAGTAGTCTGCTCGCGTTCTCAAGGCTGGTCGAAGTACGAACCCGACATCGTATAAGGGACGAATTCGCATTAATATTCAAGGGCGCACGGTACTTACGGAAGAGTGATGGAAGTTGGATGGAACCGATGAAATTCTTGAGGAATTCAATGGATGGAGATAAACATAAGTCAAAATATTCCGTGAAGAGTCGAGGCTCCTCTTCGAACGAATCCAGTCGATTAAAATTGTGCGATTTGCACCTAGGAGCTGCTCCGTGATTTGCCGCATTAAAAGAAGCATTTCTTTCAGGACTGAAACAGTCGAGTAGGATCTCAAGGAGCACGCCATGGCACAATTCAACTTCGGAGACAACTATCTAATTCAGTGGTTCTCAATCACGGTCGCATCGCCATTTGCGACCAACTGATAGATGTGCCTGAATTTCCGCAACCCACGGAACGTTTCCCAGGTATCTGTTGTCGCGCCCTACTCCCGCGTCCAAGGACATAGCGAGTGGATCCTTCGCGACCCACCGGAAAACTTCGCACCACTTTAGAATCACTGATCTAAACATTGGTATTCCATGATTCTATTGCCGGTCCTCTTGGCATGGGGCTGTAATCGTGCTTCGGCGGGGCTGAGTTCTGGCGTCATGGAGCACCAATGACAATTCGGTTCGTTTCCTCTGCTGACGGGTTGTGTCCGGCAGGACGTTCCCTTCACCTAGGCACCGTTGGTTGAAGTTGACTCAACCCGTGTGTCCGAAGAAGGGATCAAACGGCCGATTGTCGTGTGGTTAGTTGGCTAATCTTGTAAACAGGACTCGATCGCGGCGGTTCGAATCTCGGCTGCCTCTGGGATGCATCTCATGTGACGTGCATACAGCAGGTCTTGATTCTTCGAATGGCTTGAGCCCATTTTTTGGAGAATATTTACCGTATTTCCTCTGATTGTCCTAGCCCCCGCCTACTAAACAAACTCCCTTACATCATGGACTCTATTTGCCGGACATGCTCTAATTAGCAGGCACCCTGAGGAGGGTTGAATATCTTGCCGGCCATGCCCCTATTTTTTTGGTATTGAAAGTCTTTACAACTCAACAGTCAACAGTGCCTCGAGACAGTGCCTTCCGTGGTTCCGCGGGAGGGCACTGGTACACTTAGTTTTCATCGGCGCCCTTCCGGGGGACGTCTCCGTCTCTCTCGTTAGCTTGGCTTATTCCGTCAGAAGCCTGGGGCGAGTCCTTGTTCCAGTCCCCGCTCGTATTCGTCTTTTAATGTCATTATCTCTCGTATCATTCCCGGCAGTTGGTTCCAATATTTTGGGCTCTCTACCATCAGTGGAACAAGGTTTTCAGGTATCAGCTCTGTATTCATTCTGAGATCCAGCCGGGCATGCCCTGCAATCAGAGGAATTACGGTATCCGCCTAAGGGTAGGCTTGCCATCTTTCAATCCGATGCTCTCTTTTTCCTTAACGGATAGAGCCTCGAGTTCGAGCGTCGCTCAATCGCAGGACATAGCGGAGACCGGAAAATGTTTCCAGAGAACCGGGCGTCTCGGCGATGCCGCCGTTGCCCTCGAAGAACTCTTAGTCGACGCGCTCATCAGGTATGCGCTTGGAAAAATTGTTCCTTGGCTCCTCGAAAGGTCTCGTCAAAAAGCAGAATGGATTCAATGACAGTTTTTCTCGAGATGGAGTATGTATCTCGAGAATCGGCGTTGATGCGTCAACGAGGAACCACTGTTTGAACGATGCGGGGAGCCCCCCAATGGGACCTCCGACGAGCCACAATACATTTTGAGAACATCAAAAACTTCATCTAAAGAGCACTTATTTCTTCTCTGGCTCCTTCCATACCGTTCCCATAGGTTGCCATATCCGACGCGACGGCCAAGCCGTCAACCATCAATCACAGCATCTCAACCATCTCCAGCATTGAGTCAATGAGTCTGTGATGCCCAGAGCATCACAGCACCTCAGCTATCCCCGCATTGAGCATCGCTTCGCATTTGTGATGCTGTGAGGCTCCAAGCATCACTACACCAAAAACAGCATCGAATGAAGAATCGGAAGAAAAGCTCAAATAGCGCCCCGATCGAGATGCGGCTCGAAGCATAGATCATCGGCATCATTGTTTCCATGTTTCCCCCGACGAAACTTAGTTTCGATATTTTTGAACCCCCGTGGTTTTGGAGCGGGATTGCCCGTAGGCTAACCATAGGATTCCCCGTTCCAGAAAGAACGCTTTCTTCAACTCCGAAAAGTTTCATGTCCAACTGTTGGAGCGCTGGCGACCAGCGAATCATTCCTCCAGACAGGAATCGTTCTCACTAAGCGCCTCTCCCCCAAAGCCAGACTCTCCTACTAGAAAATTCCACCAACAAGAAGTGTGCGCGCTCGGGGTAACGCTCAACTGCCTGAAACTGCCTGATTATCTGAACAAGCGAA
>JAJSRV010000361.1:0-11391 GCA_021527715.1 Neoseiulus cucumeris | reverse complement strand
AGTAATGACTGGCGTTCAAATCAAATTAATCGATCACTATCTGGTTGACGTCATTTGTTTTCTCGTTTCAGAATCTTTTTGAGCTCTGGTGGATCTCCGAGAACTCTGTTAACGAATTCGGCGACGGCCCGATCGTTGCAAAACATCTCTCTGGCGAATTCCGCATAACTTTCTTGAAGTTATCCTGAATCAGAATCAAAACAAAGCTCCCAAAATAGCCGATCTTCAAATTCATGAGGCCGCTGCTGGAAGGAAAAAAGTGCGGACTCGATTCGAGGGAGAGATTTACGTAACACCGGTTTGAAAACGACGTCAAACAACTCGCTACGGATCTGTCGTAGGCGGAGCGTAGGCAGCTTGAGACTACGTCAGATGCGAGGCAACTTTCTCAGAGGAATAAACAGCTTGCACACAAACGTTTGTAAGCCGAGCTCATTAAGCGCTCGATGTAGAATTAGCTCGGGTTTCTCTTCGTATATCTGGCCGGCCAGCCACTCGTTCAGTCAGAGTGGGCACCTAGGTCAGCGGTCGAGATTCGGCCGTAAAGAGAGCCCTCACTGAGTCCCTGCAAAGCCTCCTAATTCGCCCACTCGACTAGACTCGAACTCTTTCATTGTGTTATACGGACACGAAGAGGGACACAGAAACAACGCTCGCTCGCTCGCTAGCCAGCCAGCCAGCAGTCCGGTCTCATGTGAGAGCAACACGAGACTTCCGAGGCCCTCAACCAAATAGACAAATTAGAAACAGCCCTGAATGTCCTCGCTGAGCTGTCTAAAGAGTTGCAAGACTTCCCTAGCGAGAACAGGAGGACCATAGTTTCGCTTTGCGCCATCTCGAGAAGAAGATGCGACATCATAAATTGAGATGAAATCCACTCAAGCTCGTGTGAAGCAACGGATCACACGGAGGATGCTCGAGCAGAGCTTCAGTTTTCCGATAGAGTCGTTAGCAAGATGCGACGATCGCGCAGCAGCTGGAGCAACGGCTTCTTCACTCGCCGAGAACTTTGACGTCTAGCGTGTAAAATTCAAAATGAGCAAAAACCTGAGGCGGATTTCGCTTAACTCATCTCTTGGCCGGTTCTTTCCAGCAAGAAGAAATACTTTTCTCAGATCTTCGTCCGCTCATCACCGCCGCACAATCACCATCATGATCGTGGTAGTGGTAGTAGTCGTAAAAGTTGTAGTGGTGGTGGTGGCGGCGGCGGCGGCGGCGGCGGCGGAGCTCCTGGTGGCAGTGCTGATGTAGTCGAGATGGAAAATTCAAAGCGGCTTCCGTCTTGTGAGGCTTGTAATATTGTGCTCGAGAAAGTCCTAGAAACTGAAAATCATTTTGCTGCGTCCGCTACCGTTGTTCACTACAACGACTACAGAACGAACACAGAAGCTCCCCCCGCTGAAAGCGAAAGACAGACACCCGCTCGCCTTCGCTCGATTTTTGCATCGGAAGGCGAGTCAACATCACGAACGTTGATCATGGCATCATATTGTTTCCATTTTTCTCGGACTTTCACACTAATTTGTCTGGCCATTAGGGATGCTTTCATGTCTGGATTCATTTGGCTCAATCTTCAACGGAGCTCCACAGAATTCCCTGGAGTCGTTCGCGTTTTTTCTCACGATAATGAATACATGGTCTTTAATTTGTTGTACAATCTGAAATCACGGCGTTCGCTTCGTCAACGAAGCGAAAATGTGCGGTTTATTGGGCCAAAAGCATGAACTGCGTTTCAAGTCAATGACTCGTCTTCATCGGATGATATCGCCAAGATGATACGAGAATCAGCGTGAGAAAGAGAAACGACGACAGCGAAGGCACCCGTGAACACTGTGATTGCTGACTTCAGACCCATGTAGATGAGCTTGTTCCTATTTTTAATTCGTTCTCCCTCCATAGAAAAACTGCGACCGACGGGGACACTTCCGTGCAGTATTTTCTCATTTGGCAAGAGAGCGCCTACAATGTACAGTCGGTAACGGGGTATCGCGGTCACCTAGTCGCGTGCCAAAACATACACTTCCGATCTGAACCAGGTGCTGTGAATGATCACAAGGTCGCAGAATTAGTTCTCAAAGCTCGAGGTTGTCTTTCAACGACCGTCCATCAATGATCCCATGATGCTCGGATACATAAATACTTAGTTTAGTGACGCCGACAGTCAATGGCTGCCGACACGAGTTTGATGAAAGATGACAAATTGAGTGCGTTGCTTTCTTGATTTTCTTCTTTGCCATCGTGAGAGATTCAGCGAACGCTGCTACTGCTGCTGCTGCTTCCCTCCATAGAACGATCGACTTCTTCTATGCAATGAATTCCTAGCCGCGCGCCCGAATATTTATTGCGACCGAACCTGCGAAAATCATCCAGATTTCTCAGATAGAAGGCGGAACCAGCGATCGCCGGAAACGCGAAACCCGTCTCAGCTCACAAAAACGCGTTCCGACTTCTAGGAGCTGGTCGCGCGAAAGAGCAAATCGTTGATATCTATTTGCTAATTCACAACTAGGAAGCTGTAGTATGGCCGAAGTTCTCAGATACCCCGGACCTTGCGTTCGCTTCCAGCACTCGAGAGCAACGAACCAAGCGTTCCAAGCAATTAGCGCCTGTTGCGGCACACCAGGCCTTAACTCTAAAAGCTAAAACGGGAAACAATTTTAGGAGAAGGTGTCGCCCATTTCTGCCCACAAGGCCCCCACTCCGCGATGTCCTCTTCATCCACAGGCAGCAGGTCTCGAACCTTCGTCGCAGACTCTGCGGCTTCCTCCTCTTCACCTCAAATTTCGCCCGCGCGTTTTCAAAATGCGAACTAGAATACCGCGAGCTCTCCAAGAGCGCTGAGCAAGCGAGACGTGAGCTAAAATGAGCGGCACTTCCGTTTTGCCTACGTTTCCAAATCAAGACAAAACGTGAACACCGTCGAACCAACGGACAGCTCTGATATTAATCACCGCAAACAAAAATCCCCAGATTCATCTCCATTTTGTTTCAGTAACTGTTTTGTTATATTTTTTTCCTCCCTAGAATTACAAGCCGTTGCAACTCGACACTATTTTGGGAAGAACGAAACGGAAGAACCACTGATCTTCTCGTCTCCCCATATCTTACGGTGCATCATTTCGCGGCTAATGATTTTGTTTCTTCGACGCCAGCTACGACTCCGCAGTGAAAGAATCGAGATTATTGAGCCAGCAGACCTCCTCTCGTCTTTCATACCCGTGGTTCGGAGGAAGCGGTGCGTGCATATGCGCTCATGTCTGCTGCGAGTCGGTAAACTACTTGCTTAGAACTGGGAAGAGCTCGGAACCCGGAAAATCCTATCTTCTCATGTCATTAAGGACTCCGAGGAACGTCTGTTTGCGTTGTAGGGAGAGTATGAGGGCTCGTGCCATCCGAGAAGTTGGAGCCGACCGATTCAAAACCGTTCAATACGTCAACCACCTCGTTCCTAGTGCGTCCAAAGGTTGGAAGATCCGCATTAAAAGTTTTCACTCCCATTCATCAGGAGCGTCGGCGTTCCCAATCCGTTCTGCTTGAAGATCTCCACTCCTTGGACTTTGGTTGTTGTCCTTGCCAAGACATCCGATAGCTCCTCCAGTTGTTCGGTGGAACTTCGGTGAAAGCAAAATCATCTTCGGCCGCGCAGCATAAGGAAGCAAACCGAGAAGCCGAGTGCAAGGTCGCCGGCTGCAAGTGAGTCGCGCTCACTCAGCCACGCGAACTGCTTGAATCCTCATGAACGGCGCGGATAATAAGTGAGTTCGATGTGAGCACGGCTCGCCTCGATTCCGGAGACCTTTCTAATGGAACGCAGCTCGAAAGTAGTGCAGCACGGCACGGGAGAAAATATTCCGTCCTGAATTATTGTAAGTTGGCGTTAACTAATGTACCGTGCCACAGCTACGCCGGCCGGACGATCTACTTTGCCTGCTCGACCCCAAACCCGCTCGACTGCTACTTGCGTCGGAATCTCATTCGGAACGAATGCAATTTCGGAAAAACCCTCCCCAGCTGCCTTCCGTGCCTGCCTTTGAGCCCCAAGGTTTGTCGACATGCCAACATTCGAATAAATCGAGCAGTCGGCACGCCTCTGGAGGTTTCGCTGTGTCGCCCGCCTCCCTTAACCTGCGCTAACCGAAGCGTCGAGAACACCAGAAAATCCCACTCGAGAAAAAATGACTTTCTCCGCCGCCCATCAATTTCTCTCTAATCAGACTTTGCGGGTCACCAGAACTCGGCCTGGCAGACGACGAGAATCTCCGGGAATGCAAAGAAAAAAAAAGAGCAAACACGAAGCGTACGAAGAGTATAGAAGTTTCGATCGTCGAGGATCCCCCTCATCGGAACAGAAGTCGTGTCGTCATCACCGACATGCATGAACAAAATGCAGATGGTTGCCGCCGCGTCGTCGGTAGAATCTCTTTCCAAGTTTTTCCTTGTTTGACTCTGATTGAACAATAAAGCTCGTCCGGAACCCGCCACAAAAACTCAATACTCGTAACGATTGTTTCAACCCTCCTTCAGTGGAGTCGTCGACTCTGCGACTGTCAACCCAATGACCGCGGTTGTGAGTTTTCTGGAAACGGAGACAGCACGGCCGGGATATCGAAACGGATCAATGTTCTAACTTCGACGATAAACGATGACATGACACCGCTTAATGCGGGAAGGGACGATTTGAGGTCTATTCAAAGCTGCAAGTTTCTCGAACATGTCAAGAACCGTGTGTCGCGCAGCCCCCAACAACTCCGCAATTTGAAACAGCACTTGTCCGGTCACTCGACAAACTCCCCAACGCCCCTCCACGAACTCCATCCACTCCCTTTGAGTTGTTCCTCTAATAACAAGCTTCGAGTGATGGAAGTTTCCAGCTGTCGAAGCGAATGAGAGTCCGGCCGTCGAGGGGCTTCCTGTCGAGAAATTTCTTCACTTGCGTGACCTCATTCTCACAAAAGCCGAACGCGACAACCATATTGCGCGCTATGCCTTGCTCTTGCAGCGGAGCTCTACCCCGTTCGAGTCCTCGTCCTTCTTCCTTATGCCGCGCCGCCGGCGAGTTGCTCCCTTCCATAGATCAGATCTGCGGAGTTTCCCCCAACCAAACCAAAGCAGGAGATTTTATCGCGAAAATTCAATACTCGACTCTTGAAGAGTGCAAACGTTGACAGTGAGTTGAATATACAACACAATGTGCTGGTGCATGTTGGTAACGAGGTCTGCGTCTGCTCTGACGCTATCGCCATCGCCGGTAGTTTTCTCCGCGCATGGAGGGTGATAGACGATCGCTTTGGACCCGCCCGTCTCCCCATGCATCGTTTTCCCCCAAAAAAAAGAACTTGACGGAAAAGGACGACGGCGTCGAGCGGAATGCCAGCGACATAGTCGGCCACGATGCATGATCTCAGTCAATTTCGAAACAGGCACGTCATTTACAAGGGAGCCTTGCTTTGCCGTCCGACTACCTGGCAGCCACGACGCGACGGCCGAGAGCAGGCGGGTCGGCATCCTGTATGACAACCGGGCTCATTCAACTCGCTTGTGGATCCCATATTCGGTATGATATGTTCACTCACGTCGCATCGAAACTGTTCATGCATTCTCGAATGGCCCGCTACTCTCCGCTCCAATAGAGATCCGTCCGCGCACTGTTTTAGCCAAAGCGGCTGCAAGGGCGAAAACAAGGGACGAACTTTGACGTTGAATCGATGTTTTCCGTGCACTGCATGGGCTCAGAGGAATTTTAGAGAAACGAACGAGGCATTTTCCCTCCGACGGATCTCCCACCCATTGATTCGCCTGAAGGTTCTTGGCTCAGAACGGGAAGAGGGAAACATAATGCGACCGTTATTATCACTCAGACAGTTCATTTCGCTGTCGTTCTACTCTCGTTCAGGGAATCTGGTGTCGCCACGACGTTTCTGAACCCAGCGGGAACAAGTGAGCTTCACGGAACTATGCATGTCACATCACAGAAAACCGCTCCTTCACTGTCGCACACGGAGTTCGTCGAAATGAAATTTACTTCTCGGCATTATAGAGCTCTGCCAAGTTGCCAGTTACTTCGCCGACAGCCGGTGTGCCGACACACCGACCGGTATAACGGCTTCCAACGGTTCCCAGACAAACTTCGAGCATCTCACCTTTGGCCTCAATAGTCCCGTCTGAGAACTCATTGTGCGCAAGGGAGTGATACACAGGATGACAAGTGACAATTAGAAAAGAAATAGAAACGCTTTTACGCGTGAGGAAAAACTCGCGTTCTGGGTGCGTGAATGTTTTCCCGTTACGAGGCCTAAAAAAATTAAATTTTGACTTCTTCATAGCTCGGCAACAAACTTTGGCTTGAAGTGGGAACTCTTCTGTGGTCTTTATGAGCTTTACGAATTAGCTAGTACAGTTTTATCCGGCAATAAGCTAAACGCACGAGTTTTGATTGCAGGTGGTCTGGCTTCCGGGTGAGTTTCCGAAGATTCTCCGGGCTCTAGCGGAGCACAACGAGTTTCCATTCAGTCGGACTATCACAATCTCCGAACATAACGGTCGCTTCTTAGCGGATTCGACGCGAATCATCTTCACGGACACTTCGTTCTATGGTCGGGTTACCGAGCCGGGACCGTTGTTGTCTCCAAGGCGCTAGCCGCCTCGTGAACGCCATACAAACCGCCACCGCGTTCGCCTAACTTGAATGGCGATGATTTCAACGCAGCTTCTGAATGCAGCCATTCAGCAAGTTCACAATAGCGATTACATCAACGACATGAACGACGATGGAATCAGCCGTCGTCCGCGGCTCCAAGTGCACCGCCAGTGTAAACGCTGAATTTTTGCAAACTTAATTTCTATGAAGTTAGCTACAACGGCTCTTTTTTCGGTCAGGACCGAAGCGCGGGCATCAATAGATAGTTGGCCCATTAGCTTAGTGGTTGCGGCGTGTGTTACCGTCGCTGTGGGCCGAAGCTTTCAAATACAAGTTTTTGATCTAATACCGGAACTTCCTACCTCCGACAACAAGGAACGTGATGCGGACCTTCCCCACATATATCATAGGAGATCCTTGCTGGCTATTCATCTTTAAGTCTCGGGAAAAACTCGGCGCCGCGAGCGTAAGCTTCGACGAGGATTCCGAGATCTCGGAGATTCCGACAGATTCTGGCTGGCACGGTTCGTAACAGCAGCAACAACAACACGGCGACGGAACAATACATATTTCTTTTCTCTGGGCTTGGAAGGCACGTAGCCGAACGGTTTCTATTGGAGACCAACAGCTTTCGTTCGACAGAAAAATATCAAAAACTGTTTACGAAAGCGAAGAATTAGCCCCGTTCGAATCAAGCACAGCAAGATCAACAGTCGCAAACGGACGGCGACCACAAGCCAAAAGAATCGGAGCGACGGTTGGAGAAACAACAGAGCTCGTCCAATAGATAAATAGAAAAAGTCTCACCAGATCGATGACGGGAGCGGGAAGCCGTTCGGGTAAACACGCTACAAATTATCGTCGATACTCCGGAGCGCGACGGCATAGAAACATGTGCTCGAACCGACTCTGAGATCCTGGTGAGATATGGGAAATGTCGGAATGAGCACGCACCGTCCGTCGTCGGAACGAGCTGTCTCCGACTTGACACACGTGAACGATGAATTCAGAGNGCCGGACGATCTACTTTGCCTGCTCGACCCCAAACCCGCTCGACTGCTACTTGCGTCGGAATCTCATTCGGAACGAATGCAATTTCGGAAAAACCCTCCCCAGCTGCCTTCCGTGCCTGCCTTTGAGCCCCAAGGTTTGTCGACATGCCAACATTCGAATAAATCGAGCAGTCGGCACGCCTCTGGAGGTTTCGCTGTGTCGCCCGCCTCCCTTAACCTGCGCTAACCGAAGCGTCGAGAACACCAAAAAGTCCCACTTGAGAAAAAATGACTTTCTCCGCCGCCCATCGATTTCTCTCTAATCAGACTTTGCGGGTCACTCGGCCTGGCATCTCCGAGAATGCAAAAAAAAAAGAGCAAACACGAAGCGTACGAAGAGTATAGAAGTTTCGATCGTCGAGGATCCCCCTCATCGGAACAGAAGTCGTGTCGTCATCACCGACATGCATGAACAAAATGCAGATGGTTGCCGCCGCGTCGTCGGTAGAATCTCTTTCCAAGTTTTTCCTTGTTTGACTCTGATTGAACAATAAAGCTCGTCCGGAACCCGCCACAAAAACTCAATACTCGGAACGATTGTTTCAACCCTCCTCCAGTGGAGTCGTCGACTCTGCGACTGTCAACCCAATGACCGCGGTTGTGAGTTTTCTGGAAACGGAGACAGCACGGCCGGGATATCGAAACGGATCAATGTTCTAACTTCGACGATAAACGATGACATGACACCGCTTAATGCGGGAAGGGACGATTTGAGGTCTATTCAAAGCTGCAAGTTTCTCGAACATGTCAAGAACCGTGTGTCGCGCAGCCCCCAACAACTCCGCAATTTGAAACAGCACTTGTCCGGTCACTCGACAAACTCCCCAACGCCCCTCCACGAACTCCATCCACTCCCTTTGAGTTGTTCCTCTAATAACAAGCTTCGAGTGATGGAAGTTTCCAGCTGTCGAAGCGAATGAGAGTCCGGCCGTCGAGGGGCTTCCTGTCGAGAAATTTCTTCACTTGCGTGACCTCATTCTCACAAAAGCCGAACGCGACAACCATATTGCGCGCTATGCCTTGCTCTTGCAGCGGAGCTCTACCCCGTTCGAGTCCTCGTCCTTCTTCCTTATGCCGCGCCGCCGGCGAGTTGCTCCCTTCCATAGATCAGATCTGCGGAGTTTCCCCCAACCAAACCAAAGCAGGAGATTTTATCGCGAAAATTCAATACTCGACTCTTGAAGAGTGCAAACGTTGACAGTGAGTTGAATATACAACACAATGTGCTGGTGCATGTTGGTAACGAGGTCTGCGTCTGCTCTGACGCTATCGCCATCGCCGGTAGTTTTCTCCGCGCATGGAGGGTGATAGACGATCGCTTTGGACCCGCCCGTCTCCCCATGCATCGTTTTCCCCCAAAAAAAAGAACTTGACGGAAAAGGACGACGGCGTCGAGCGGAATGCCAGCGACATAGTCGGCCACGATGCATGATCTCAGTCAATTTCGAAACAGGCACGTCATTTACAAGGGAGCCTTGCTTTGCCGTCCGACTACCTGGCAGCCACGACGCGACGGCCGAGAGCAGGCGGGTCGGCATCCTGTATGACAACCGGGCTCATTCAACTCGCTTGTGGATCCCATATTCGGTATGATATGTTCACTCACGTCGCATCGAAACTGTTCATGCATTCTCGAATGGCCCGCTACTCTCCGCTCCAATAGAGATCCGTCCGCGCACTGTTTTAGCCAAAGCGGCTGCAAGGGCGAAAACAAGGGACGAACTTTGACGTTGAATCGATGTTTTCCGTGCACTGCATGGGCTCAGAGGAATTTTAGAGAAACGAACGAGGCATTTTCCCTCCGACGGATCTCCCACCCATTGATTCGCCTGAAGGTTCTTGGCTCAGAACGGGAAGAGGGAAACATAATGCGACCGTTATTATCACTCAGACAGTTCATTTCGCTGTCGTTCTACTCTCGTTCAGGGAATCTGGTGTCGCCACGACGTTTCTGAACCCAGCGGGAACAAGTGAGCTTCACGGAACTATGCATGTCACATCACAGAAAACCGCTCCTTCACTGTCGCACACGGAGTTCGTCGAAATGAAATTTACTTCTCGGCATTATAGAGCTCTGCCAAGTTGCCAGTTACTTCGCCGATAGCCGGTGTGCCGACACACCGACCGGTATAACGGCTTCCAACGGTTCCCAGACAAACTTCGAGCATCTCACCTTTGGCCTCAATAGTCCCGTCTGAGAACTCATTGTGCGCAAGGGAGTGATACACAGGATGACAAGTGACAATTAGAAAAGATATAGAAACGCTTTTACGCGTGAGGAAAAACTCGCGTTCTGGGTGCGTGAATGTTTTCCCGTTACGAGGCCTAAAAAAATTAAATTTTGACTTCTTCATAGCTCGGCAACAAACTTTGGCTTGAAGTGGGAACTCTTCTGTGGTCTTTATGAGCTTTACGAATTAGCTAGTACAGTTTTATCCGGCAATAAGCTAAACGCACGAGTTTTGATTGCAGGTGGTCTGGCTTCCGGGTGAGTTTCCGAAGATTCTCCGGGCTCTAGCGGAGCACAACGAGTTTCCATTCAGTCGGACTATCACAATCTCCGAACATAACGGTCGCTTCTTAGCGGATTCGACGCGAATCATCTTCACGGACACTTCGTTCTATGGTCGGGTTACCGAGCCGGGACCGTTGTTGTCTCCAAGGCGCTAGCCGCCTCGTGAACGCCATACAAACCGCCACCGCGTTCGCCTAACTTGAATGGCGATGATTTCAACGCAGCTTCTGAATGCAGCCATTCAGCAAGTTCACAATAGCGATTACATCAACGACATGAACGACGATGGAATCAGCCGTCGTCCGCGGCTCCAAGTGCACCGCCAGTGTAAACGCTGAATTTTTGCAAACTTAATTTCTATGAAGTTAGCTACAACGGCTCTTTTTTCGGTCAGGACCGAAGCGCGGGCATCAATAGATAGTTGGCCCATTAGCTTAGTGGTTGCGGCGTGTGTTACCGTCGCTGTGGGCCGAAGCTTTCAAATACAAGTTTTTGATCTAATACCGGAACTTCCTACCTCCGACAACAAGGAACGTGATGCGGACCTTCCCCACATATATCATAGGAGATCCTTGCTGGCTATTCATCTTTAAGTCTCGGGAAAAACTCGGCGCCGCGAGCGTAAGCTTCGACGAGGATTCCGAGATCTCGGAGATTCCGACAGATTCTGGCTGGCACGGTTCGTAACAGCAGCAACAACAACACGGCGACGGAACAATACATATTTCTTTTCTCTGGGCTTGGAAGGCACGTAGCCGAACGGTTTCTATTGGAGACCAACAGCTTTCGTTCGACAGAAAAATATCAAAAACTGTTTACGAAAGCGAAGAATTAGCCCCGTTCGAATCAAGCACAGCAAGATCAACAGTCGCAAACGGACGGCGACCACAAGCCAAAAGAATCGGAGCGACGGTTGGAGAAACAACAGAGCTCGTCCAATAGATAAATAGAAAAAGTCTCACCAGATCGATGACGGGAGCGGGAAGCCGTTCGGGTAAACACGCTACAAATTATCGTCGATACTCCGGAGCGCGACGGCATAGAAACATGTGCTCGAACCGACTCTGAGATCCTGGTGAGATATGGGAAATGTCGGAATGAGCACGCACCGTCCGTCGTCGGAACGAGCTGTCTCCGACTTGACACACGTGAACGATGAATTCAGAGAATCTCTCAAACACAAAAAA